>BQNB010034254.1:37806-51740 GCA_026074375.1 Tanacetum coccineum
ATACTATGTTAGGTTTACAAAGCTCATTAATGACATGAGAAACATCAAGATGACCATGCCCAGAATGCAGCTTAACTCTAAGTTTGTGAACAACATGTTACCTGAGTAGAGTAGATTCATAACTGAAGTCAAACTTAATAGAGGTTTGAAAGAGTCTAACTTTGATCAGCTTTATGCCTATTTGAAGCAACATGAGGTACATGCTAGTGAGAATAGAATGATGATGGAAAGGTTCATTCAACCAACTAATGATCCTTTGGCACTAGTGTCTAATGCCTTAGTTCAGCTGTATCCAACACAATCATCCATGTCTCCTCAATCCTCAAATGAACCATCTCCTGCTGATAACTTTCAACTAGACTCAGGAAGTTCTTCAACTGACAAATTGATTGAAAGTTTAACCAACACACTTGTCCTCCTCACTTAATCGTACAAATCACATCTTCCTCAAACAAACAATCAACTCTGAACGTCTTCTAATGCAAGGAACAAAGATACGGTTCAAGACTGCAGAGTTGTGGTTCAAGATGTCCGTGGAAGATACAATGCGAATAATTAAGGAAGACCATTTTAGAGGAACAATGCAAGAGGAAATGTTGTAGCTGGGAATGTTGTAGGTCAAAACAGAGGTGGCAATGTGAATCCTGTTCAAGCTAAACCTATTAAGTGCTACAACTGTATTGGACTAGGGCACATAGCACGTGAATGTCCAAGGCCAAAGCGACTTCAAGATTCAGACTACTTCAAGGACAAGATGCTACTAATGCAAGCCCAGGAGAGTGGAGCAGTACTGGATGAAGAACAGTCGTTGTTTCTTGCAGGGGAACAGGTTATCAAAGTTGATGATGATGTGGATGATTCACACGAGAATGATTTGGCACTCAATGTGGACCATATTTTTGAAGCTGATGAATGTGATGCATTCGACTCTGATGTTGACGAAGGTCCCACTTCACAGACCATGTTCATGGCAAATCTCACATCTGAAGATCCAATCTACGATGAAGCCGGGCCATCATACGACTCGAATAATCCATTTGAGGTACAAGATCATGATGCCTTTGTAGATCATATGGATGAGTATCATGATGTACACGAGATGCAAAACGATGTACAACACAACTACGTTGTTGACTCTGATGCTGACTATACGAGTGATAGTAATATTATTCCGTATGATCAGTATGTGGAAGACAACGAAGAACATGTTGTACAATGTAATGCATCTTCTGTACGAAATGATGCACTAATGTCTATTCTCGATGAAATGCATGAACAGGGTGTACAAAGTAGATTAACAAATAAGCCAGACATGTTAATGACACATTGACATCTGACTTGCGAGATATACGAACTGGTCCGGAGGTGTAATACAACGGCTAATTTGAATTAACTGATAGAGAACGAAAGATTGATGAACAAATAAGAATAATTATCTCTGACCTAAAAAAAATCGAAAAGAAACTTCTTTAAAATTGGAACTTCATTCTGCACAATTGCAACTTCGTTCTACCCTTAACCATCATAAGACGTTGAGGGAAGAAGCGATCATTTTGAAAAAGGATTTTAAACAAAAAGAAGACAAATTCCTTGAAGAGTTTGTTAGAGACATTAAAAAGGCTAAAAGGAATAGGTTGAAGATAGATTATACAAACAAGATCTGTCAGTTCAAACAGGTCCACATGAATGTTATACAAAAATCATTTTAATGAAAAGAACAAGGTAGCCATAGGCTACAAAAATCCCTTATGTCCTCACCCGTGCAAACATTCAAACCTGCCCCTCTATAATGGTCATGTATTAAGTCATGTCCCAATCAAGCACAGCCCTGTTACAAGACTCAGAGGAACTCGTGAATATCTGAGATAACTAGGAAAAGAATGCTTGAGAAAATGAAAAGCCCTCAATGTGTGGAAAATAAAGTTAGGATTGCCCCCCCAGATTACTCAAAGGAGAACCTTCTTGCAACCTTTGCTCCCCAAAGAAATCTGACCCCAGAACAGATATTATGGGTCCCATAGATAACAACAACCGGAAATAGGCTGAGGACCTTAGCATCCAAAACAATTTCACATTCACAGTGTATCCACCCAATACTCTGTCAAGCTTGTCCCCAAATCTTCCAACTAAAAGTCAGGTGAAGATTAATCTTTATGTACTCACATAACTTTTTACGGAATTTGACAAAACTTGCAAAACAATCACACCATCAGGTCTTACAGAGGGGGAAAGAGGTTTTGAGCAAACAAAAAGATGTTACCTTACTGAAGTTATTCCATTTTTCAAAACTCTTAAAGAACACTTTGTTGGAGTTCAAACAGCCCTTGTTAAGGAAGTTAAAGTAATGGAAGAAATTTTTGATCAAATGATAAACGAAGTGGACAAATTACTGTAGACAACAATGTGCTGAATTGAAAAAGAAAAACCTTCTCATTGAAAATAGAATCTGATTGTTAATGTTTGTCGACTCCAACTGCTGTATGATTGTGGAAAAATCACGTTGTCTAGATCTTGAAGCTGATATGTCTAAAGTTCATGATGAGTCAAAACTTATTTCAAAACTTGAAAGGGAATGCCTAAATTTGCAATTAAAGTATCAACATCTTCGAGAAAGTTTTGATAATAAAAATTCACAAGCTTCACAGGAAGCTCCTGATTTTAACTCATTCTTTAAGATCAAGAATCTCGAACATCAGATTCAAGAAAAAGATAACGTGATTAGACACTTGAAAGATCGAGTCGCTAATGTGAATGACAGAAGTCGTGTGCCTTATAATGCTATAGATGTCACTGCTCTTGTAGAACAAAATGATTGCTATAGAGTAGAGCTAGAAAAGGTCAAACAACATTACAAGGAATTGTATGACTCAATTAAGAGCGCGCGTGTTCACACAAGTGAAAAGACATCTACCATGTTGAATGAGATTGAGAGTCTCAAAGCTCAATTGCGAAGCAAAGAGCCATGTGTCACTAGTGACTATGTCAAACCAAAAGTTCTTGCTCCTGGCATGTATGCCATTGACGTTAAACCCATCCCTCATCCCCTTAAGAACAATAGGAGTGCTCATTTAAACTATATCAGCCATCTTAAGGAGAGTGTAGAAACGGTTAGGGAGATTGTAGAGGAAGCTAGAGTAGTTAAACCACAGGATAGTTCACTTAACTATGCTTGTAAATACACTAAGTTATCTCAGGAATTGTTAGAATGTGTGATTGCACGATGCCCCAAAAAGTATTCAATGAAAGAGATAACAAGGCTATCCCTCTACCCCTGTTAACTAGGGAAAAAGTCCATGTTACTTTTAGAGATGCACCAAATCGTCATCTAGCAACACACAGAAACACGAAGTGCACCAAAAGGTTCAACAAACTAATGTCCATGTGATTCATTCTACAGGAGTAAACACTTCCACTGAAGCAAAAGGATCAAAGCCTAGAAGCAATACAAAGAAAAATAGGATCCCGCCTGCTAAGACTGAGAATAAGAAGAAAGTAGAAGTCCACCCTAGGACGAATAAGTCAATATGGACAAAAGTGAATCGGGGTTATTCAGCATCAGCTCTAAAAAGCGTGTTGTAATTAATTAAATCTCTATCTGTGTGCAAAACGTGTAACAACATGTTAACTCTGGAAATCATGAAATGGTGTGGTGTTAATATTTTGAGCTCTGTGAATCTAACCCCCACTGTTAAAATTGTCTGAATAACGGAAGCAGACTGGAAACCAAAAGCAAACTGTCCCATACATTTAAACAAGACCAAGCAGATCTGGAACCAAAAGGCAAACTATCTGATAACAGTTTGAACAAGACCAAGCAGGTTTGGAAAGCAACGGGAAAACTCTTTGCTAATGTTGGTTATCAATGGAGATCCACAGGAAAGAAAGTCGCCTTAGGAAAACTTAATTGTGGTTATCAATGGAGACCCACAGACAAAAATTTTCCTTAGGCACTGTCCCTTTAACTTAGCTTTACTGTGCAAATTTCTATCATAACAGCTAAACCAACAGGACCCCCAACACAAATTGGGATCCGAAGTTTCAAAACCCTCCAAATTCGACTGTTTTTTTTGTTTTCAAATGCAGGTGTACAGATCATCCTCGTTTCGGACTCAAGCTGTTCAAAAATCGTATTATAGGAAGAAATGAATGGCTCCTGTACGCATCAGTTTCAGGACCCGAGCCAATAATGAGTTTGGACAAAACGGTTTCAAGCCTCGTCTTCACAAAATGATGTGATCACTGCTGTTCAAGCCCGGTTCTTCATTGTCAAAAAGACGATTGATCAAATCATTCAAACCTCGATTTCTAAAATGTCACTAAAGGCGTCTGCGGCATCTCTCAGGCCCCGTTCCTTAATAGAGAAAAAGGTGTAGCATCAGTGCGCGTTTATCTCTACAGAAGAGAAATCTCTTGTTCTTGATCATTCTCATCAAACAAGTTATCTGTCGTTAAATGGATCTACGTAGATTCGCGGGTATCCTAATCACTAGATCAAAAATGGCACATCACATATGCAATTTTGAAGGGGAGAATAGTGAACTAATGGATCCCCCGGGGGGGGGGGGGGGGGTACCCGGGGGGGGGGTGGGGGGGGGGGGGCCCGGGGGGGGGGGGGGGGGGGTGGGGGGGGGGGGGGGGGGGGGGGGGGGGGACAAAAACGGGTAAACTTGTCTCTCCATGGGTATGAACATCGAATGTGAATGAGATTAAAAAGAAGAGATGAACATATCCTTCATTGACTCGAGTGGTTACGAATTGAAAGGGAAACCTTCTCTTGTGGATCTACAAAGGTGCAAATGAATCGCTATCTTCCGCATTCAGTTTGATCATTCTTTGTTAGGGAAATAACTACATCAGCAAATGTCCTTTCTATCCGATATCACAGCTATTCTGGAATACTTATACTCTGACTCATAGAGATCAAACCTGGTTTATACTTTCAAGTCGATGACACTGGCTTACACTGATTGCTGATCTTCTTCGGTAAGCTTAACATGTCACTCCTGCAAGACTCAGCTTCAACACCATGATCGAGTCAACCTCCAGCTGGTAAAAAAGACATAACATACACAAGGAGAAATTTTTCCTTCAAACTGGTTTTGATGAAGATGAAGTTCAACCGCTTCCGTGATCCTCATATGGATGAATTATGAGTACATCTATAACAAGGTACTCAAATGAGCTTGGAAGTTCTTCTCAGGTAAATGGTCAAGGTACATGATTACAAGTGCTATTCGAGAACCTGCACCATAGACCACCAGAAAACTCCCAGTATTAAGGTTAAGAGGTGATTATAGCATCTCAGGAGGAAACTAATTGGACCTTCTGTACATCCCTGAGGAAGCTAACAATCCACCAAAGTGGTTCGGGAAACTCTATCTCTCAGGTAGATGCTGAATCTGGGTGTAATTCAGAAAAATTAAACATGAGACTGATACTGAAATTCTAAATTTTGGTGACGAACAAGGATAGCATGCTTCTAAAAAACAGTGGCTCTGAGGAAGGAACCATTTGAACTGGATGAATACCAGTTGGTTCAAACTCTAAAACAAAGTCATTGGCTCTTAGCTGGACCAAACCTGAGCACATGCAAGATATCTTCCTTGCTACTAATACCCTACGGGAGATCCAGTTCATGCCTACCCGAGCCTTTCAAATGATGACCCCTGGACAGACTCAATTCAGGGCTTCACAACCATCACATGTCCTTGCACTACAACATTCCACCGACAGATAAGACTAGGAGATTTTAGATTCCAACCGATGTTGATGAATACTTTGAGCCAATCATACAGATAGGAACCGGTACCTCTGATATCCTGTTGTTAACACGCCAATTGTTCTTCTATACGAATCATCTGTTTTACAAACGCTTGCTCCAAGATGCACCTTCTACAAGTCATTTACTATCATCCTTTACAAGTGCATCCTCCAGTCTTTCCTCAAGGTGTTGCAGCTGGACCAACTATCGAAGACACCTCAATTACTCAAGCTGACCTTCATCCCTCAGTTAACCCGGTTGCAGGAGAACTTGGTTTGCACAGTCAACATCAGGGGATTTAGTTTAGGCTAACCCAACCAAGTGAATCAACCACCGGATCATCTCAGAAAATAGACCAAGGATCACCCTCTTGATAATATCATTGGTAATCCTTCTCATCCGGTATCCACCAGAAAACAGTTAGCTTCCGATGCTTTGTGGTGCTGTTACCATACCGTACTGTCAAAAGTCAAACCAAAGAACTTCAAAATGGCCGTGAATGAAATAGTTGGTTTGAAGCTATGGGAACTAGTACCACGCCCAGACTATGTAATGGTTATTGGTCTCAAGTGGATTTAACAAAGTCCATGCTTGATGAGTATGGTAATGTTCTGAAAGACAAAGCTCGGTTAGTAGCAAAGGGATATCGTCAAGAGGAGGGTATTGATTTTGAAGAATCGTTTGCACCCGTTGCACGGATAGAGGCCATCAGAATATTCATTGCCAATGCTGCAACCAAGAATATGATCATCTACCAGATGGATGTCAAAACAGGCTTTTCGTGAAAGGTGATACTTCAAAAGAAGATCTTTGTTCAATCAGCCTGCAGGATTTGAAAGACCAGTATTAATCCTACGCACGTTTATCGTCTGAAGAAGGCTCTTCATAGGCTAAAGCAGCACCAAGGGCGGGTAATGACACACCATCAAAGTTCCTTTGTCAACAAATTCATCAAGGGTACCGTGGATCCAACGTTATTCACCACCAAATCAGGCAACAATATTCTACTTGTTTCAATATACGTAGATGACTCATTTTTTGCCTCAACAATCATAATGCGTAGTAACAAATTTTCCAAGAGATGACTCCAAATTTCAGATTCGATGATGGGAACCAATGTCGTTTTTCTTTAGGACTAACAAGTTTCTCAAGTCCCAGAGAGCATCTTTATTAACCAAGCAAAAACTGCTCTCGCAACCTTAAAGAAAAATATGGAAGGATCCTCTGACCCGGTCGATACAACCAAATGGTGATCAATTGAAATGGACGAGGATCTCATGGATTCCAGTTGACCAAACTCGAATTTAGAGGAATGGTTGGCTCCCTAATGTACCTTACTCCTAGATATCAGGCTAAGCCTACCAAAAAGCACCTTGAAGCAATCAAACGTATCTTTCGGTACCTAAAAGGAACCATTAACATGGGTCTTGGTAAACCGAAGAACAAAACTATGTTCACAACATTATGCAGATGCGATCAGGCGATTGTCAAAATTCGAGAAGAAGTACGTCGGGAAGTGCTCAGTTTCTTGGAGATAGATTGGTTAGCTGGTCATCAAAGAAGCAAAGAAGCACGGCCATCTCAACAACAGAGGCGGAATACATTGCAATGTCTGGATGCTGTGCTCAAATCCTTTGGATGAGATCTCAGCTAAAAGACTATGGCTTTCTGTTCAATAAGATTCCTCTGTACTGTGATAACAAAAGTGCCATTGCTTTAAGCTGCAAACAATGTCCACACTCACGGATTTAACACAATTCGACATACGACACCATTTCATTCGAGAGCAAGTGGAAAATGGAGTGGTTGAACTCTACTTCGTGGAAACAAACTATCAACTGGCAGATATCCTCACAAAAGCTTTACCAAGAGAGCGTTTCGAATTTCTACTCCCACGACTTAGGATGAAGAGTTTAACACCTGAAACCCTCATACCCTTCAAGAAGGAGAGGATGAAGTAAATGAAGTGTCCCATTGTATCCTTTGTAACATAAGTACATAAAAATAACTTGGTACATATTTTAAGTCAGTTGGAATTACAAAATGGTTTTCAATTACTTCAAAATTGCAACCCACTCTCATTTGGAAAAGAATTGTCGTCTGAAAGACAACTGTTTCCAACAACGGGTAATTTAATTTTACCTCGGGCATGGATTATACTTACTTTAATACCATCGCAATTGGGATTAATGTACGTGATCAGTGCATTTTATTTCTTAATCGGAAGAGAAGATCTTCCTGTTTGATAACCACATACTTTTTCTAATTGAATCTTCATAATTATTGTGTTAACCACGGTGGAAAAAGTTTGTATGAAAATCAATCCGACAATTTTGACACTCAATCCAATGTACTACAAATACTCTTTCAATAGAAACGGGTCATCGATTGAGGGGAGAGTGATTGTTCAAATTTAATGTCTGGGTGGCCGAGTAAGGAAAGTGTAACCGGGGTCTTAGAGAAGACAAAAGAAGCTAAGGAACCAAATCTCAGAGCTCTCACTCTCACTGCAATCAGCGTTGTCCTATCTAGCGTACAAGACAACTGATACAACATCAACACTTCAACCACGACGACCTCCACTACAAACCTACAGTTCATCAAGATATTTGGTAGAAAGTTAAAGATCTAAGAATACTTTCAGAAATCTCGATTGCTTCATTTATGGGAGGCACAGAGATATTGCTACTGTCTAATCAAAAGAAGTGGATGAATTTATCATCCTCATTAAGGTCCAATATCATCGTAATGAAACATACATCTCGACATTCGATGTTTTTTTTTTTTTTTTTTTTTTTTTTTTTTTTTTTTTATGTGTCCATCTATGAATTTTTTCATGATTTTCATTAAACTTAAAAAACCAGTTTATTGAGTTTAAAAACGAAAAATCTTTCAAAATTCCATATCTGACACTAACACATAACCCTCAACGAATTGAGGGGGAGCATTAATTATGTTCCAAACAACAACGGCTTGGTGAATAATAAGCAACAACTTTTCTCCCAATTTATAACAATTTAAATCAAGTAGATTATCCAAAATGTCAAAAACGGTTTTGAAATTTTTGATCAGGGAGAAAATGTGATTAAAAATATGTAATGTGATCATATTACTCAAGTGTATTCTCCACCAACATGTGCTAAACAGTTTCGAATACCGATGCACATGTTGAGGGGGAGCTTTTCTGAAATGCAAAAACAATCGGGTACTAAACACTTTGATAGTTATATCATAAGTACCTGATTGAGTTTTTCAACAGTGATTTTATGGCAAGGTGATCTAGTACCAAAAGACTGACCATGTATTTACTTTTATCGAAGTTATAAGGATGGTAAGGTTAGGTACTCGTTCCCATGATCCTGCCAGAACCGGAGGGATCTACCCAGGGACAATCCCTATTAGTACATAAGTTCTTAGTAGAGTAGAAAGGATAAATAGAGAGAACAAGGGAATAGTGCCTGACTAGAGATGGAGCAGTACTTGGAAAAGAATACCCAACAAGGTGCTAGTCATGAAGTCTCGGTAAGCACTGAAGGGGTTGAAGAATGAAAAAGAATTGTACGGATAAAGGGTGTAAAGAAAGAAGCCCTCCATACTCTTAGGCAGAAACCGGGTCAATACATATGCTGTCAGAATCACAAGTTGATTGCTGACATTGAAGACGACATCATGGACCCAGTGATGCCAATGCAACAATACCCTTCCCCCGCCATATCGAGTTTCTCTTGAAAGAAACTTGTTCTCATTTGTCAACGGAGACTAAACATGCATCTACTGTACTCACCACTCCAGGTAATCGGTATTGGGACATGGTGCAGTCAACTCCAGCCTCCGATCACTAATATCAAAGCGCACTTTCGAGTCTAGAGCCAAGAGATCATCAATTAATCTCGTTAGGACACATTTCCAATTATCTTGTCTTTCACACACTGTGGAAACAAGGTTATTATCATAAGAGTCCTACGCATTATCCTTGTGATAATGCAGAACATCCGAGTGATACAAATTGTATTCACTATGAAGATGGAATCCGGCTAGAAGCAACCATCAAAACAGCTCTAGGTAGGTGACTTGTGCGATCTACAAGAATCTAAACTTGTGTCATCTGGAACAAACGAGGTTGCGTTCTACGTGAATTCAAAACTTTTCCAGGCATAAAGATTGACGTTATTGAACATTTGACAACTCAATCAAAACAATCGAAGTGTTACAAAGATTTTATCATAATTAACACTTAACTGAGTTTCTCAAATCAATTTTCTCTTTATTGCTAACTGTTTTATTACAAAGGAAACATTTAAAGATGGAATGAGATGGAGATTACCAGTTTCTAGTAATGTCAAGTTAATGACCGAATGCACAGACACGACCTACACTAGTTATGAAGTTATGAAAGATCTCATAAAGGTGTCAAAGCTTCCGCAAACTCTGATATCATATTCTTCTTCACAAGTGCACAAGATGGCAATAAATTACTAGATGATGAGAGATAAGTTGGCTGATGACTCAAGAAAGCTCATGATCAAATCAAAACAAGTCCAAGTGAACAAGCTCGAAGGTTATCTCAAAAGATCACTACAACAAAGTACTAGATGTAACATGAGAGAATCAAGAGACTGCAAGCTGTAAGAGCTTCAGTTAGTGTTTCAAGGTGACCTCCCTTAGGGGAGATTTGTTAGATAAGAGAAAAAACTACGGTCACCCCCTGTGTATTTTATCTTGGTTTATTATAGCTCAAGTTTAATAGTAATATATGATTTTCGGTATTAAGTCGGGTACTAATACCCGGTATAGTGTAAGTACTATATATAGTCTCTTCCAACTTTGGAAGAGACAAGCTAGTCATTATTCCTTTTACAAAAAATAAGATTTAAGATTAAAAAAAATTGATGAACCAAAAGTGTAAATTTACTAAAACTCACACTAACCACTCTCTCATTATTTGTAGAGTTGGCAAATCTTAAATTGCAATTAATTAACTTTTTTGACATTTTGTATGTTTTTTTTTACGTTTTTTATGTTTTTTATATAACACCCCCAAATTGGGTCGCAGCGGAATATGGGTGGGGGGTGATACTTCATAGATCAATAGCACAAGATATATATAAGAACGACCATTTAAAAGTCGTTTAAAACCGATACATTTGATTTAACAAATTGTTGTTAAATAAGTCCGAAACTTCACTTGTTCATTGTTCAAAATACAGAGATTTTATTTCATAACAAATATATCCCCAAAATGTAATGCAACCAAATCTTTAATGCATACGACTTCCAAAATAACGATCACCAATGTATCCCTGGTCTTGTACCCTATTGATCTCCTAAAAAAACATTGTTTAAAACGTCAACAATAATGTTGGTGAATTCATAGGTTTGTAAAATGTATAATGTAGGACCGCAAAATTTTCCCATGATAATGCAACAGATGCAAACATCATAAAATGTAATTACGTTTCCCTAAGCTCATGACACTGAAGCTCGACATGTATGAATTGCAATATAAATTGCCAACATTGCCCGTGATGATGTTTTAACCCGCAACATCCCAAATCCGACATGGTATACGTTCGTTGTCCGGCATACCGGCACAATGAGCATGACTCACCCGAACGGGGATGTCAATCCCAAATAGATCTATTTATAACATTCGCGCTCACAACAAGTAATTGACAGTTCATGATAATGGGCTCAGAGGGTTATCGCTACTTAGGCAAACACGTAATCGTAATGTAAAATGTCCACTTGCGTCCAATTGTAAAACATGCATATGTTTTTCACCCCAAAACTTGTAAATCATTATAAATGTAAAACGTGGGGCTATGAACTCACCTTGAGTAGATGAGTTAACAATGTAAATCAAATGCGTGAAAATGCGTCACAAATACGCCCGAATGCAACCTAATTGATTATAGGGCGTATAAGTAATAAGCACTTTGAATAACTAATACCGTATATAATTCTATATAGCTACATCATCATCTAAACGTATTTGTGAAATCATATTTATAAAGTAAAAACGTTTATAAATATCTCTTTAGTAAAAACGACGTAACTTTATCGTTTTAAGTTCGTTTCTTACGTTTCTTATGTCCACGCTTTCGTATTTGAAAGATATATCAAAATATTACATTTTTATATTTTGGGTCCTCTGGTGAACAGTACTTTTTACTGTTCATACACTTTTATAAATTTATTTTTATAAATTTAGTTATCGTAAAAGTCGTATCTTATTCGTTTTAACTCCGTTTTTAGTGATTCTTTCGAGCACGTCTTCGAAATTAAAAGTTTTATCTAACTAATGTATTTTTTCTAAAAATGTATATTTTACTATTCATAGTTTATAAAATTATTTTTATAAACTTTAATTATCGTAAACGTGAAAAATCCATAACTACTTCGTTATTGATCGAAAAATTATGATTCTTAATGTTTTGGAATCCCAAAAATATGTATATCTGAGAAAAATATCCAACCTTTTATATCATAGGTGGTTTGTAATAATTTTTTATAAAATTTCTTTTATAAACGCGTTTATTATCGTATAACTTACAAATGGCGCATCTCCTTCGTTATAAATCGGTTTTTCAAGTTTCTTACCTTTTTGGAATCCTCATGAGATGTAGTATTTATAAAAATATAAAATAAATGATTTTATTTTCGAATTAAAATATAAACATTTGAGGTTTTTATTAAGATGTGATTAAAACTAGTTTTTATAACTTTTTAGTTTAACAACTTTGTTATAAGTCATCTACTACATCATATATCACATGTCTTACATACTTAAGGTCGTTAGTCCAAGATTTGTCCAAATATTGTCCAAGATAACAAGGTCCATATGTCTACATACTTAACCATTAAACCGTATACCTAAAACCCTAAACCTTAAACCTCTAACCACTTGGTATTATATCACAAGTGATGTATACATAAAATTTAAAGCCTATACCAAAAACCCTAAACCCATAACCACTAAAGCTCATACCCAAAACCAAAACCATAAACAAGAATAAAAACCATTTTACATCTCATTATGTTCCTTAGATGGTGATTAACTATATAACCATTATATACACATAAAATTATGAATGTAAAGAGATTAGGGTTTTTAGATAACCTTAATATGATGTAGGATGAAGGAATAAAAGATCTAAACACTAGTTTAGATAATAAACCCAAGCTTCTAATACAAAGAAAAGCCTAATTCTTATGAAACCCTAATCTTGTATTTTTCTTGCTTAACCCTTGTAAATGCTTAACCAAGCTTCCAAACCTTCTTGTATCACCTTAGATATGATCTTAGTTTACTTGTATACTTGATAAAATAAATTGTGTGAATTATTTAAGGGTTTGGGAGTTTGGCCGTGGGTTTAGGAGATAAAAGGAGAGAAAAGAGTGAAGTTTTTCTAGTGAAATGAGTTGTGTGAAGTTTACTTGCATAGTGTGGCTTTTATAGCAAGTCTTAACTAGCTAATTGTTACATTAACTTAACCACGGTAAGACATTGGATGAACATTGTGTAAGAAACTTATGGTGGGGAAATTTGAGTGTGTAATTAAACTTGTAAGAACTAGTTAGTAAGACTTTGTGAATTGGTTTCTTGCTAAGGTTTATCACACATGTTAATTTCCAAGTCAAAGTATTATATCTTTGTGTTTTTATCTTTATATATCCGGCCCCATATATATTAGGATAGAAAAATAATAAATTTTTAAGTATTGAGTAAAATAATGGGTATTTGGTTGAGTATAGATAGGTATTGGTGCTTCCGGGTATGCCTAAATGTATTTAATTGTGAAACGTAACCACTTTACGTAACCAATAAAAATTAAATATAAAAAGTTAATTATTACTTTCGTAAAAATAATATATTGCTTGCTTGACGTTAACATTTAATTGTTTGATACCCGTTTACGTTGAATGACAATTTTTAGCTTACGCGATTTAGCTTAACGATTAGAATTAAAAGCAAATGCGTACAAGACTAAAAATAAATGGTGAAATAAATAACGTCGTACAATGACCTAAAACACGAGGTGTTATAATAGACGTCTAGGGAAACGCGATTAGGTTAGAGGAAGCTCAACAATAGGCTTCATACTACCTTGCCATTTGGGTGGATTCCGAATTAAGTATTTAATACTTACACATTACATTAACGAGGGTGACA
>BQNB010034255.1:0-49448 GCA_026074375.1 Tanacetum coccineum
AACCGTCCCAAAAAAAGAAAATATTCGGGAAAAAATTAGTCCGTCCCAACGCAAATTTTTTTTCCCCGAATCATACAAAAAAAGAAAATATTAAAAATTAGCCCCGCCATAACGCATCGCCCAAAAAAAACCCTGAAACGTAAAAAAAATTATTCGGGAAAAAATTAGCCCCGCCGCAACGCGCGGGTTCTTTTGCTTGTTGTCCTCTACCCGACATCAATCACACTTCACTTCAGTCACTCGATCCATCATCCTCTTACACGTGACAGACACATTTAAACATAATAGTGTTAGCCATTAAGGTCCTTTTCTAACTATGAATAAGCTTTACTTAAGATGCATTCTAGGAAATGCCCAATTCACTAGATTTGGATCTGATCTTGGCCGGGACAGATAAGATGTAGTTATCAATCAGGTTCAAGTTGTTGTTTTGATGTCTTCTTAAGTAAATCCCTTTTTAGTAAGTTGTTACGCTTAAGCCTTCATTTCAGGTCATATGTTTATTACAGTCGACAGACTGTATGATGCTCGCGTACTTCTTTTCACACTCACTATATTCAACTTTATATAGTTCATGTTCCGTCACAGTGCTAAAAATAGATCATGTGTATAAAATCCAGCCTCCAAAATTTAAGATTTGATTCTGATGCATTATCATGCACATGAATTATTTGCATATGATGTTGTGAAGCAACTTCTTAGATGCTTTTACAGCTGGGCATAATAATATATTGCAGCATTATTGACATTGATTTAAATAGCTTCAGGTTTATAATTATTCATGGATTATTAGTCAGGTGATTACAAATAGGGTTAGTATATGCATAGGCCACCAAGTAATAAAAATGTTACACTAGGACCACCCAAAAATTTAAGCATTTTGAACCATCAGAGTTCGATTTCATATATACTAGTTCCGGCCAAAGACTTGCTAGAAATTGTAAAATGTACTAACCTGCTAACATTTAGATGAATCATACAGTAGTTAAAATGTACTAATACCCTACCCTAAACCAGCAAGAGTTATTGTTTCATGTTTAACTTTTAGGGAATTCTCGTCGTCTCTTAAGTTTTGAATGAAAATGGCATAAATGAAACCAGATCGATAATCGGGTGGCATTAGTGTACCCTTAAAGACATTATCTAGAAGATGGTTCATATCAGCTTGTAGTACATTGCACAGTTAAGCTATATCACAACTTCAATTCTATCGTTCATGTGTGGTGTATTGAGTACTTAAGCGTGTCAAGTGACCAACAAGTCTACTACTTAATTTAACTATGTCTATACAAACCCATCGAATCTGAACCACAACACCACTACCCCCTCAAATCTGAACCACGACATACCAAAAACTAACAATCTGAATCAATATACCATCATTCCAAACTCGCCTAATCAAACTGAACCTAAAGTGCGTGTTACTTGACAATGAAAATAATACAACAGTTCTTATCATCTTATGAGTCCCAAACAAATTACTGTATCGAAAACCCCCAATTCGAAAAAACGCAATTCAAATAAAACCCTAATTCGAAAAAACAATAATTCGAAAAAAATATCGAATTCAACAGGTAATTCACATGAATTTGTTGAAAACGTACCGCGGCTGCTTCTTTATCCATGATTTGTTGAAAATTCGCAAAACCCTTTTACAATCCGCGGGTTTCTTCTCTGATCGCAAGACACCTTTAGATCGCAAGATTTGTTGCGGGGTGTGGTGGGTTTTTTGCGAACAAAAGATCGCAGGGTGGTGGGGGGTGGGTTTTTTGCGAACAGAGAAGATGCAGTGGTAGGGGTTGGGTTTATTGCTATAAGTGTCGTTTTTCCACTCTCATACTGATAATACAAAATTTCACTAATTTTCGATATTTTTAATAAATATCTAATTTTTTCGATATTTGTTAAGAATATAGCAAAAATCGATATTTCCATATTATCGAAAGTTTTCGAATTTTTTAGGATTTATCGTAAAATGTCGCAATTGTTTGCGATTTTTTTTTAAAATTTCAAAAAATTTCGATTTTTTTCTCAATTTCGCAAAAGTGTCAAAATTTGAGATTGTTAGGAAAATATTGTAAACGGACTTAATTGTTAGGAAAATATTGTAAACGGACTTAATACTGTTAGTATTAAAGTTAAGTCTGTTAGATATAGTTAGTACTGATAAGAATAGTTAGTACAAAATTTATATATAATACTGATAAGAATAGTTAGTACTGTTAGATATAGTTAGTACTGATAAGAATAGTTAGTACTGTTAGTAGTAGAAGTTAAGTCTGGTAGAGCAAGTTAAGTCTGCCAGCATTAACTTAAGTCTGGTAGTCTTAAAGTTAATACTGCTGGGTCAGAATGTTAAGTCTGGTTGTAATTATAGTAATAGTTATCTCTTAGCGTTAATCTAGGAAGAGATAAGCATTATCTCTTAACGCGTTTAGGGTTCCTTAAGCTTATAAAAGGAACATAGTATAGTATTGTAAACACATCGGTTGATTGAACATTTGCAATCAAATAGTAATAGTAATAGTATTTTTAGCATATTGTTCTTGTGTTCATCTTGGTATAGATATTGATATTCCGCGTCAATATTTGTATTCACGGTTATTGTCTCTCATAGTTTCTTTGGATTTATCTAAAGGACTATAAGTCGTGTAAGGCTCATTTAGATCCTGTTGATTAGGACCCTACAAGTGGTATCAGAGTTGGGTCGGAATTGGTGAGGGTGGGGGGTAGGAGGGTAGTGGCACCCAAAGGGACTTTACACAAGATTGACAAAAAAGAGATCAAAACTGATTATTCCACCAAATCATGTAGTCATGTCTGCAAACGATAATTTCTCTCTTCATGATGATGATGGAACTTTCTCTTCATTGATGAGCCACTCTTGAATGGATCTGAACCAGTATCCAACAAGGAGATGCTCCTGCAAAACCACATCAGATAATCACACATAATACACTTTCAAACCTCAAACTTTTTTTGGGGGGGGGCCCGTGGGGGGGTTCCTTCAAAGATGATTATGATTACCGTGGGCGATGGAGATGGGAAACATTATCTTGAGTATATAGATAATGAGGTTGAAAGATGATTCAGAATGGAAAACTCAAAGAACGAGTCACCAAAGGCAAGGATGGTTATACACGGGTTCTACCTCCATCCACACAGACAGAACAGGTTGCCTGATGAGAAAGACAAGGAAAGCTAGAACATTACTGCTAAATGGCTGTTCCAAAAGATCATCTACAGAATTTTCTGGCATGGATGATGCAAAGAGAGCTGGGCAGCTATCAATGACAGGTTTGGATGGAAATGCGAACTCGAAGGAAAATGCAAAAAGTGTTTTAAAAACAACAGTTGAGGCATTTACTATATCTTCTAAGGAAAGTTTGGAGAAAGGGTATGATAGGTTTCAAAAACTCCTATCACAGTTGGATGCCCTTGGTGCTAGTGTGTCAGATGAAGATGCAAATCACAAGTTCTTGAGGTCCCTTCCTCCTGCGTGGGACAGTTTAGCTATGACAATGAGAACGAAGAAGAATATTGACACACTGTCAATAGATGATTTATACAATAATCTGAGTGTCTTTGAACAAGACATTCAAAAGTGCATCATCCTCTTTCTCAATCTGACAATGTGGCTTTTTCTATCACAGCTAAAGCCTCATCAAGCAAGCATAAGCCACATCACACTCTGGAAGTTATAGTTCTTGTATACCAACTTCCTCTTCCAAAAGCAACACAATGCTACTCCTGATCTTGCTGATGAAGTATCATTCTTTCTAGCTCAAATGCTGATGATGTGGATTTGATACATTGAAGACCCCCCCCCCCCTAGATCAAATTGATGATCTGGATTTGGAAGAGATGGATATAAATTGGCAAATTGCTATGACTGCCATCAAGATAAAGAAGTTCTACAAGAAGACAGGTAGAAGGCCAAGAGTGGATGGAAAAATGCATGTGGCATTTGATAAGAGAAAAGTTGAGTGTTTCAATTGTCACAATACTGGGCATTTTGCTAGGGAGTGCAAGTTTAAAGGTACAAAAGATGGAAGCAGGCAGGAAGCAAGTAGAGGTCAAGATTTCAAGCCAGTGAGAACTGAAAAGGAACCCTTGAATGACCATGATGAAGGTCAAATAATTGGGTAGAGCAGACTACAGATGAGGATCAATCATGACTCTAATGGTTTCACTGTGAATAATGAGGTATCAATGTGCTCTAAATTGTGTTTAGATTCATATAATGCTCTTAAAGCTAAGTATGATGAATTGCAATCTGAATTTGGTGACCAAGAAGCTGCCTTAACTGCCCATAAGATAGGTCTTAAGAAAGTAGAAGCTCAGCTTAGAGCCTCCCACAAACAGCAAATTTCCTTAAATGAAAAATTACATTTTCAAGCTAATCAAATTTTTGAAAAAGATGAAAAGTTGAAAAAGTATAGAAGAATAGGAATGAAAGCTGTCAAAGATAAAGATGCTTTACAAAAAATTGTTGATTCTTGGTTTGCATCCTCTAAAAATCTTTGGAAGCTTATTGATTGTGGATGAGACTCAATGTTAAGCTAGGGTTAGGATATAGCATAAAATTAATGCTGAGGTCTAAGTTATGATGAAGAGATGGATAGAGGTATTTTTGCCAGAATTAGGGAAACTGATCACAGGATATCCATGACATCCCCATAGTACAGCAGATTTAAACAAGTAGAATATAAAGGTATCCCCAATCCTCTTAGTGGTGATTATACCCCTAGGGAACAGGAGGACATAGATGATTCTCTGTATGTGTATGGCAAATATGGACCTCAACCTCAAACTCTAGTCCTACAGTGTCTCATACTAGTTCATTGTTTTCTCAATCTGTCCAGTTTAATGACAGAATGAGGAACTGGAGCTCGTGTCTGATGCCTAGTTCCACTCATTACTCCTACCTGTCAATTTCCAATGACAGTTGATGGGGAGCTACAGAACTGTAACTGAACCATTTCAGTCAATATGACCCCATTTCCATCAAAAGACTCAATCAGAAGTGTCCTACACCCACACAGACAGTAGACCCTAGTTGTGCACAGCATGAAAACACTCCTAGGCAACCAATTAGGACAACCAGTGACTTCCTCACATATTTCTTTAAATAATAGACAGAAATTGAATCAAAGAATGCAAAGGGACTTTAGGTGCAGGATTTCTTTTGAAAGGAAACATGTTTTGTGTATGGAAGTCTTAGTCACTTTGATTAAGAATTTGTGACTATTATGAGAAAAAGATGTGTAAGAAGAAAGCTGCTCTTTAGAGCAAATAAGGGTGGTCATTATAATGATAGGCAAGCAAACAACCTGGAATAACACTAACAGAATAAATAAAGCAAATCAGTTCACTCCAAGACCTGTAAATGTTAGACCCAACCTTAGTACTGCTAGCAATACTATTAAAACTGGTAGGGTAAATGGTAATACTGGTAATGGAAATATTAATTCTGATAGTGTGCATGTTAATGCTGGTACTCAATTTAAGTCTGGTTATTCTAGATTTAACACTGGCAAGCAACATGTTAGTTCTGGTAGTGTGTATGTTAATTCTGTTACTCACTTTAAGTCCTGTAATTCCTAGATTTAACACTGGCAAAGCAACATGTTAGTTCTGGTAGTGTGTATGGTAATTTGTTACTCAATTTAAGTCTGCTTGCTTCTAGGATTAATTACTGGCAAGAGATCTATTAATTCTGGTTGGGTGGCATATTAATTCTGCTAGACGTGAACAGACTAGGTTCAACAAACCAAACCCTAAAACCTTTCTCGGTGAAATTTACAGTAAGAATAATATTTTTCAAAAACAAAGTTCACTGCCAAATATGACCCCTTTTCAAGGAATACAGCATATAGGTCAAATATATATGCTGTTAAGGGCAAAATGGGTACTGCTGTTAAGACCTCAGCAGGTTGTGTTTGGAGAAAAACATCACCACTCTCCATTACCAATAGTGGACCAATCCCTGATTCATATGTTCATGTTTATCAAGGTCCACAAGGCAGACCCAAGCCTATGAAGGCCTGGGTCCCAAAGAGAAACTAATCTCTTTTTGTGTGTGCAGGATCATCCACTGAAGCATATGGAGCATAGAGGTATTTTTGATAGTGGATGTTCTGGGCACATGACTGGTAACAGGGCCCATCTTGAAGATTATCAAGAACTCTCTAAAGTGGGATCTGTTACTTTTGGAGGAAGTAAAGGGAGTATCAGTGGTAAAGGTACTATTAGATTAGGAAATTTAGTTTTTGATGATGTGGCTTTTGTGAAAGAACTTGGACATTTTAACTTATTCTCCATATCTCAGATATGTGATAAAAAGCTAAATGTACTTTTTACTGAAAAAGAATGTTTTGTGGTGTCCTCTGACTTCAAGATGCCTGATGAAAATCAGGTTCTTCTTAAAGTTCCTAGGCAACACAACATGTATACTTTTGATATGAAAAATGTTGATTCTTCAAAAGGATACACTTGTTTATTAGCAAAAGCCTCATCTAATGAAGCTAAATTGTGGCACAGGAGGTTAGGTCACCTTAATTTCAAAAATTTAAATAAACTTGTAAAAGATAATCTAGTTAGAGGGTTGCCTTCCAAGAGTTTCAAAAATGACCACACTTGTGTTGCTTGTCAGAAGGGAAAGCAACACAAGGCCTCCTGTAAAGCCAAAATGGATAGATATGTGACCCACCCATTACATACCTTGCACATGGATTTATTTGGACCAACTTCTGTGAGGAGTATCAACCATGCAAGTTACTGTCTAGTGATTACTGATGACTGTTCAAGGTTCTGTTGGGTTTTCTTTCTAGCCAAAAAGGATGAAACAAGTGGCATTCTTAAGACTTTTATCAAACAGATAGAAAACCAACTTAATCAAAAAGTAAAAATCATTAGATCAGATAATGGGACTGAATTTAAGAACAGGGGTATGCTTGAGTTCTGTGGGGAAAAGGGTATAAAACAGGAGTTTAGTAATGCAAGAACTCCTCAGCAAAATGGGGTTGCTGAGAGAATGAATAGGACCCTTATAGAGGCTGCTAGGACTATGCTAGCTGACTCACTCTTGCCTACCACTTTTTGGGCAGAAGCAGTCAATACTGCTTGCTATACCTTCAATAGGGTAAGGGTGACCAAACCTCAGAACAAAACTCCTTATGAGCTTTTGTTTGGCCATAAACCAATCATTAGCTACATAAGACCATTTGGGTGCTATGTTACCATTCTCAATACTCTTAGCCCACTAGGAAAGTTTGATGGAAAGTCTGATGAGGGTTTTCTTGTTGGTTACTCAGTGAACAGAACCCTGTCTATCATTCCAAGACCAAACACATTGAGATTCGACACCACTTCATCAGAGATTGTTATGAGAAAAAACTCATAAGTCAGGGATTAGGCCATAGGTGGATGTTTGACTTAGACTATCTTACAGACTCTATGAACTATATACCTGTATCTTTGCAAAATCAAGCTAACCCTGCAGGTTCAAAAGAGGTCATTGACATTGATGTGCAGACTGAAGAGGCTGAAGAACTCCTTGTGGTTTCTTCTACTTCTAGAAAAGCAGCTGACTCTGAACACAATGTTACAAAGAAGAGACACTACTCAAAGAAGCCATCTTCTACTCCAATATCCAAATCTGCTGATGACATTATGGTCTTTAGGAAAGAGCTTGATGCACTTGCTTTGAAGCACTTAGGACCAGTACCTACATCAGTACCTACCAGTACTAATCCTGTTAATACTGGTAGTTCTAACCTTAATACTGCTTTTGAGAAGGTTAATACTGGCAATATGGAAGTTGTCTCTCCTAGTGTCAAATTGAAGAGGGTTTCCTGATGACAAAATGGAAGATGGAATGCCTGAAATAAGGATTTACGATAAATCAAGTGAAGGTATCTTTGAACAAGCTTCTTATGATGATGATGGGGTTATAACAGATTTCAACAATCTTCCTGGTGAAGTAGATGTCAGAACCAACCCCACTCTAAGGATTCACAATGTTCATCCTCAAAGTCAAATCCTTGGAGATCCCAATACACCTGTTCAGACTAGAAGCTCTCTCAAGAAAATCACTGAGGCTCATGCTCTAGTGAGCGGGGGATACATTCAAGCTCATAAAGAAAGCAAATCATAAAGATCAACAACACTGTCTTTTTGCTTGCTTTCTATCTCAGTTTGAACCAAGAAAAGTGACAGAAGCCCTTGAAGATGGAAGCTGGGTTGAAGCTATGCAAGAAGAACTGTTGCAGTTCAAGCTTCAACAAGTATGGGTTTTGGTTGATTTACCCACTGGTGCTAAGGTGATAGGTACTAAATGGGTTTACAGAAACAAGAAGGATGAGAGAGGAGTAGTTGTCAGAAACAAAGCACGGCTAGTGGCTCAAGGTCATAGACAAGAAGAAGGGATTGACTATGATGAGGTTTTTGCACCCAGTAGGCAGAATTAAGCTATCAGGTTGTTTTTGGCCTTTGCCTCATTTATGGGGTTCATAGTCTATCAAATGGATGTTAAAAGTGCTTTTCTGTATGGCACTATTGATGAAGAGGTCTATGTTCACACGCTCCTGGTTTTGTTGATCCTGATATATCTTTACAAAGGTGTACAAGGTAGCTCAAGCTTTTGTATGGACTGCACCATGCTCCTAGAGCTTGGTATGCTACTTTGTCAACATTCCTAGAGAAGCATGGATACAAAAGGGGCACTATTGACAAGACTTTATTCATTAGAAGAAACAAAAAGGATATCATGTTGGTTCAAGTGTATGTTGATGATATCATTTTTGGATCTACAAACAAGTCTTGGTGTGCTGAGTTTGAGGCCTTGATGCAAAGCCGATTTCAAATGAGCTCCATGGGTGAACTTACCTTCTTTTTAGGTCTACAAGTCAAGCAGAACAAAGAAGGCATTTTCATATCTCAGGACAAGTTATGTTGCTGACATGCTCAAGAAGTTTGATCTTGTAAATGTCAAAGCTGCCATCACTCCATGGAGACCAAAGTTGCCTTAAAAAAGAGGAGGAAGCTTTTGTGTAGATGTACACTTGTACTGATCAATGATAGGTTCTATTATGTACTTAATGCTTCTAGACCCCCCCCCCCCCCCATGATATTATGTATGCAGTCTGTGTTTGTTAACGTTTTCAGGAACTCCAAAGACTTTCAATCTCAATGCTGTCAAGAGGATCTCAAGTACCTCGAAGGGCCAAACCCACTAGGGTTTATGGTATCCTAGGGATTCACCTCATGATTTGGAAGCATTCTCTGATAGTGACTTATGGAGGTTCCAACCTTGAAGGAAAATCCACAAACGGGTGGTTGTCAATTTCTGGTCAACGGACTTATCTCATGGCAATGCCAAGAACAGATTATAGTTGCCACATCAAAACTGAGTTGAATATGTGGCTGCTGCTCCATTGCTGTGGACAAGTGTTGTGATTCAAAATCAATTGTTGGGACTATGGTTTCAACTTTTATGAATACCCAAAATCCACATTGATAATGAAAGCCACAATATCATTGTGAAGAACCTGTCTATCATTCCAAGACCAAAACACATTGAAATTCGACACAACCTTCATCAGAGATTGTTATGAGAAGAAGCTTCATAAGTGTGGAGAAAAATTCCCACAGATTTATAATGTAGCTGACTTGTTGACAAAATCCATTTGATGGACCGGTTCGTTTCATTGGTAGGTAGCATTGGTATGATCAACATAGCTACATTTAAGGGGAGGGAAAATGTGTACTTTTATAATGTAGTTCTGTCCAAGTTAGACTTTTCAAATATTTTCACCAAGTGTTCCAATGGCGCAACTCAAGTATTGCGATAAGCACAACCAAGTGGGTTTCTTATTCAAACCAATAAACTATTCGACTTTAATCAGTCGACTATGAACTATTCGACTTTAATCAGTCGACTATGCTATCTAACTATTACACACGCTCTATGCGTTTCTAGACTCTCATTGGAGAAGTCTACTATTAAATGGATACCTCTAACCTAGACGCCTACCCTCTTTATATAATAGAGGGAGTAGGGTTTACAAGACAAGATAAGATCAAAATCAAATTAGGAAACTATAAATCATTATTAAATACTATTTGACCAGTCTTCAATCATTAATGTTGATCTTCCAATCTTTGACCAGTCTTCAATTAGCATTAATGTTGATCTTCCAATCTTTTAGCTGAGCATTAAATACTGTTTGACTAATCTTCAATCAGCATTAATGTTATTCCAGCTTTGTCTTGTAGGTCCTCCATCTTTAATATGTTTTGTCATAATCAACTTAAATTATAATTCCCAACAATCTTCCCCTAGTTGATTAATGACAAAACCAATAAGCACAAGCTTCCCTGAAGCTAATATAGATGAAGAACTTGCCCTGAATCCATGCACTAACATAAAGTTTCATACTAAAAATGGATACCAATTGTAGAATATGAATATTATCAATCAATGTTATCCAATGGCGCAACTCAAGTATTGCGATAAGCACAACCAAGTGGGTTTCTTATTCAAACCCACTGAGAGTGCTGGGTACACAGAGATAGTGGATTTCCTCAGAAGATCAAAATTGAGGTATGCTCTCACTCACAATCCACCTGTCTACGATTCTCTTGTCAAGCAGTTTTGGCAGACTGCAACTGCTAGAACACTTGCAGATGGGACTCAACAACTTAATGCAACAATAGATACCATTGAATATACAATTACTGAAGAGTCTGTTAGGAGGCAACTCCAATTAGCAGATGCTTCAGGGATTCATATGTTGCAAAATGAAGAGATTTTTGCAGGATTGCAAAATATTGGGTATGTAAATGACAGAACTTTTACATTTTGGAAAAGTCACTTTACACCCCAATGGAGATTCTTAATCCATCATATTCTTCACTGTCTAAGCTCCAAAAGTGGAGGATGGGATCAGTTTGGTAGCAACATCGCCATTGCTTTGATCTGTCTTTCCACTGGAAGAGACTTTAACTTTTCAAAACTTATCTTTGATGGAATGATCTCAAATTTAAAAAGTAAATCAAAGTTTTTAATGTACCCTCGTTTTCTTCAAATGATTTTGAATGTTCAAACTGAAAACAAAAACCTTTTTGTCCCTGTATCATTAACCAAAAAGATTTTTGGAAATATGAAAAGAGGTTTTCAAGGGATACATAGACCATTGTTGCCTGTTATGCTAACCATTGATGCAGGTCAACCTCAACCAAGTGCTGATCCAACACCATCTCAGTCTATACCAGCTACCTCATCATCTCATGTACAAATACCACAACCACCTCCCACTGTAACTCACTCTGTACAACCACCTCCTCAACCATCAAGTGTACAACCAACAGCTATAACACCTCCAACTCAACCTGTACAAACAACATCACCTCCACCAGTCTCTAGCATTCCTGACATTCAACCAACTCAGCCACCATCTCCTCAAATACCATCACCTTCATTTCATGATACAGAAGGTCCATCATTTGAACCTTCTTATCACATGTCTCCACCACCTTCACATGAACCTGAGATTCAAGCATCTATATCTAGTGAAGAAAGTGAGCAACTTAGGAACCTGATGGATATTGTACCTAGGCTGGAGTCAAGAGTAAAATCTTTGGAAAAGGAACTGAGTGAAACTAAGCAGACTCTTGGAACAGCAATCTTGCAGCTGATAGAGAAAGTCAAAAAGCTAGAAAACCAAGTTGAGGAAGAAGGGAAAAGTAAAAGAAATAAGGATGAGAGAGGTCAGGGATCAAGAAGTTCCTTGAAACAGATCAAGGTGATACCATTTGTTTCTCCTGAAAGTTGCAAGGGTTCAGGGGAGCAAAGAAGAAACATATAAGTCCTCCACTTTAGAGGTGCAAAGATCTTAAACTATTGTAGCTTCAGAAGGGTTTAGGATCACAAGCACCTCTTCGGTTGGCAAGTTTACAAATGAAAAATCAAAGTCTACAAAATATGCCTACCAAAATTCTTCATTTTGAAGAAACTGATTCAGCTCATGTTAAATACTGCTCAAGGTAATACTGATGAACTTAACCCTGATTAGTTCACCTTAGCTAAATTAATATGGTGAAGTAATGATGCCGAGGATAATATGGTGTAAGTTAATGCTGCTGAAGTTAATTATGGTGAGGCAGAAGAAAAGGGTTCAAAGGAGAAAAGGAAATGGAAAGGAGCCAATGATGAAAAAGGACATTCCAGCTGAAGTTTCATGCATCAAAGACATCAAAAGGCTTCAAGAGTTAGCAGATTTTAGAGGAAAGGCTAAAAGGTGCAAGCTGAAATGGATGTTGAGAACACAAAGACAAATTGATCTTGATGCCTCTAGCCTAGATGATTGGTTAGAGCAGAGGAAAGAAGCTGCAAGAGAAGCATGGCAACTGAATTTGATACATTCATAGCATGATTAATGCAGATCAGATTCTTGCTGAAAGATCAACAAGAAAGAAAGGGAGCAATATTCTATTGAGGAAAGAGCAAGTTCTTACTTGACACATTGTGCCAAAGGAAGTTTCTTGCCAGAACAAAGAGTAATCGTGTGTTAGTGTATTTATCATAAAGACCACCTGCAATATCTCGCTTTAGAAATCAGATGATCACTATCTGAACTTGTCGCAACAAAGAAGCATGCAGAGTTAAAGTCTAAGTCATTTGAGGAGATTCAAGTACTGTATGAGAGATACAAGAAGCAAGATCAGACTTTTGTGGCTATTGGATCTGAAGAAGATGAGAGAGCAATTAAAAGGATTAATGAGAAAGATGCTGATAAAGAGGAAGAAAAGAAGGATGAATATGTTCATGAGGAAGTTCAAGAGGAAGGAAGGAAGCAAAGAAAGGAACAAGTAGGCACAAGGCAGGAAGTTAAAAGCAAAAAGGAGAAAGCATGGCTCTAGTCTCACAAGAGAAGATGATGATTTGAAGATATGCTTCCATATAGCTCCTGATGAGGACAAAGTGATTGATGTTGAGAGTCTTGATACAGCTACATCCCATTATTGAATGGCAATATCTTCCTTACAACTAAACCTCAACATGACCAAACCAAACCTGATGAAGATATATATCTGAATAAGGTAACAAGGAGTAATGGTCATCAGAGATTCTTTCGCACCTTAATGGGAGTTTTATCAATTTTGGACAGAGAAGATCTGAAAGTTATTTATGAGCTAGTCATGGAAGAATATAAAGACAGGCTTCCTGAAGGATTTGACAGGATGCTTTGGGGAGATCTGATGATTATGTTTAATCAATGTGATACGGCTGACTTTTGGGATACACAGCACGACTGTAGCCTTTTATCAGTTGCGAAATACATAGTTCTCAGGAGTACATACTATCATTGACAACGTACTGGACTTTGTTTTTCATATTGCTTGTGATAGCAGATTACCCTCTTGACAAAGGAAAGTCTCTCACAAATGTTGTAACTGACGTTAAAATAACTGAAGAAGAAAGCTCTATGGACTTTAGAGTGATAAGTTTGTGATACAACGTGAGTTAAGGTTTTGAAGATCTCTATGATGATGATCATGGGAGAAGAAGAAAGGGTTTGAGTGTTGGTAACACCACACAACAAATGTCCTTGGTTCACCATGTCATAACAGACTATAAGAACTAATAACTAGTCAAGAGCAATTACGGCTGCTGCTTGTAAAGACTTCGCAATCCCGTTCTATGGTGTTCAAACTTGCCAAATAAGTTGTTATGGTTTTAACTCACCTTATCTTTTAGAGTGAAAGAGTTGCTAGCAACAAGTTTATGCTTGTGGTAATGGCTGTGGATAAACCATAACTAGTCATAAGATTATGGCTTATGGTAACGACTTGCAAATCCATATAGATGGTGACACTCTTACCAAAAAGTGGGGTTGGTATATCAACTCACCATGTTTTATGTACAAAGAGTTGACATGGTTCTCATCCCCATGGATTTACCTTTTCTAGGTGCCAAAAGGATTGACTAGCCCTGAGCAAACGGCTACAGGTAAAGGATATCAAATCCGTTTGATGGCTGTAATGGTTTTGCCAAAAAAAAAAACATATTGGTATTCAAACTCACCAATGTTTCCAAGTAATGAGAGTTGAATGGTTTATCAGTTGACCATGGACATGCACCTTTTGGATGGCCCAAAGAACTGGACTAATCAAGAGTTAATGGCTAACTGGTAAAGAGACATCAAAATCCATTCTACATTTCCATGATTCACCTCTCACAGGAGTTAACACACCTTGGGAAAGTGATGAGAATAGACTGAAACTTTATGTTTTGATGTACAACATTGTCAAGGTTGCTGATACAAGAGTTAAAGACTAGTTGCTGTCAAGATTTGAAGACATAAAGACTTATTATTTTGAAGACAGAACCCCAAGAAGAAGCTTAAAGTGTTTAAAGATCAAGAATATTCTGAAGGAACTTGAAGTTCATGCATGAAGATCAAGTTAGGGGAGGATTGTTAGGAAAATATTGTAAACGGACTTAATTGTTAGGAAAATATTGTAAACGGACTTAATACTGTTAGTATTAAAGTTAAGTCTGTTAGATATAGTTAGTACTGATAAGAATAGTCTGTTAGATATAGTTAGTACTGATAAGAATAGTTAGTACTGATAGTAGTAGAAGTTAAGTCTGGTAGAGCAAGTTAAGTCTGGACAGCATTAAACTTAGTCTGGTAAGTTTAAAGTTAATACTGCTGGGTCAGAATGTTAAGTCTGGTTGTAATTATAGTAATAGTTATCTCTTAGCGTTAATCTAGGAAGAGATAAGCATTATCTCTTAACGTGTTTAGGGTTCCTTAAGCTTATAAAAGGAACATAGTATAGTATTGTAAACACATCGGTTGATTGAACATTTGCAATCAAATAGTAATAGTAATAGTATTTTTAGCTTATTGTTCTTGTGTTCATCTTGGTATAGATATTGATATTCCGCATCAATATTTGTATTCACGGTTATTGTCTCTCATAGTTTCTTTGGATTTATCTAAAGGACTATAAGTCGTGTAAGGCTCATTTAGATCCTGTTGATTAGGACCTACAGAGATTTTTATAGGTATTTTGGCATTTTAGAAAAAAATGCGGTAATTTGTGAAATGAGGTTGAAAAATTAAGTATTTTTGTGATTATCCCTTAAATAAAACTAGAGCACAGGGAGTCGTGGTGCCAAACTCTTGGTGCCAAACTCCAAAAGTGATGCCACGTCAGCAAAATGGAGTTTGACACCAGAAATGCCATGGCACCAGAATTCAGTGGGAGTGGTTTGGCACTCAGAATTCTGGTGCCATAGCATTTTTTTATTTTTTTTTTTGATTTTTTTTAAAATAAAAAATTTAAATAAAACATACATTATATAAAATAATTTTTTTTCATTACGAGAATATAAATTTTTTTTTTAAACTTATAATAGAATAAGATTTTTTTTAAATGTTTTAAAAAATTAAAAGAAAAAGAAAAAAAAATATTTTTAGTCGTCTTCTTCTTCCCCATGCGTCTTCTTCCCCGTGCTTTTCTTCCACCTGCAAAAAAATATATATACATCACAAACACAAAACACAAAACACAAACACACACACACACATGAACACACACATAAACACAAAAAAAAAAAAGTTTGGCGTTGGTTGTTAGCCACGGCGCCAGAAGCCATGGCGCGAACCACGGAGTGGTGCGCCATCGGCAATTCTCGCGCCATAACTTGGCACCACCATAACAGCCAATGACTCACTCCCCTCACAATTCTTTTAGAAAGATAGATACTCAATATAGTAAAAGAAACTGACAATTAAGTTATATACTATTAAACTAAAAATAAATACAAATCCCACTTGACGTGGGCAAGTGAACAGCTGGGGATACATTAACGGTAACAAAAAGGACAAAACTCAAACCCAATACAAAACTTTTTACTATTCATCATCTTCTTCCTCCCACCTGCATTCTTATTTCTTCTTCAATATCTAACCGGGGTTCTTGTAGCTCCCAGCATCCTTGCATAACATTGAATGAACTGCAACTATAGATTCTGGTGGTTCAGTATCTTTTTCCTGAAACGTGTTTCCAAGCAATTGTTGCATCTGTGATGCAAATGTATCATCCAAAATCTGCATTTGTGTGATACACAATGTTACTTACAATATTGTACATAAATTTAGTTTGTCCTAATCATATATTGTCCGCTTTCTTAAACTGAGAGTTATAATTTATAGTACTAATTTTCCTTTTTGACCCGTTTGACCCGTAACCATTTGACACTTAAGACATGTAACAGAACCCGAATCAGCCCGATTTATAAGTGAACTCGTAGAAATTTTCAACTTTAAATTGCAATAATGACTATTAAAACGCACATCCAAGCCCGTGTTATTAATGTGTAAAAGTCAATATTTTCAAAATGCGCGGGACAAAATGATACTTACAGAAACAGCAACTCTTGAACCTTTGTACCACGAACGATTCTCTTTTTTTTTGGCAAGAAAACTCAGAACATCCTGAAACAACAAACGAAACACCTTATTAATAAAAGGATCACTGTTTTTTTCATTTTCGTGTTCTTGTTTTGTAACGCATGAAAATACTCACCTGTCCCATCCGGTCCCAATACTCTCTGCATGTTGGAATAAAAACAGGAGTCTCCAATATCTTGTGAAGATGATTCATCGTATTCTTAAGCTGCTCTATTAAAGGTTCCATTCTGGATCGAATTTCGGAATCTCCCACACTTTTCTTTGAATCTTGAAGTATCTTCTTGAGTTTTGTACCATTCTGTAATCTCGTCTACACCAAAATTTTAAAACAAGAACGAGAAAATTAGTAAAACGTAATTATAAAACTAAGAAAAAGAATGATGAACATAAAGATAAGTATACTTACATTTTCTACAAGCTTCTCAACGACCGCTTGTAAATAATGTCGGAACTCGGATCGGGACCCCATGAGTTTAGTTGGCCCTTAATCTGGCGTAACACGTCTGTTAGCCTTAAAATATGTCGGCTAATACGGAATTACATTAGTTTATATTAGCCGGACACGCAGGGACTAGAAATGTCAAGTTGTAGTAACATGATCGTGTTCCTGGGCTATTATATATCCCCTCCATACTTCAAGTGAGGGGGTGAGGATTTCATAATTTTGTAATAAGGTGTGTGTGTTTCTCTCTTCTAGAAACACGACACATCTTCCCTTTCTCTCACTAATAATATGGCTTTCTATTTGTTCATCCTCCCCGACTCTCGGATCATTCTTGGTTAGCTTGTGAATCTTGGGATAACAATTGGTATCAAGAGCTAACCGGTGTGTATTAGTACACGAGTGTGTTGTGTTTTTGATTTCTTTTTTTTGTGCTTAATGATTCGGCTAATGATTCCATTGTGCTAGTCAGTGTTTGATGTATTGCGTGAACCGATCGTGTGAGACCGATCGAGTATATTCAAGGTTTGGACCCGAACGAGAAAGCACCTTCAACAACCGAACTAGTGTTGGTCTGTATTGAACGTGAACTAGCAGAACCTTCATGACGAACTAGGAGTGATCCGGAACAAGGAGTGATCGAACAAGGGGGATCGAACTAGAGCATCGAACTAAAGGATCGAACGAGCGGAAAATTTTCGATGATCGAACGAGCGGAAAATTTCAATGATCGAACGAGTTGATCGAACGAGATGATCGATCGAGTTGATCGTACGAGTTGATCGAACGAGCTGTTCGAACGAGCGGTTCGAACGAGCTGTTCGAACGAGTGGATCGAACGAGTGGATCGAACGAGCTGTTCGAACGAGCGGTTCGAACGAGCTGATCGAACGAGTGGAATCGAACGAGCGAAAAATTTTTGGACCGAACGAAATTTTTTTTCTAGCAATCTTGTGTGACAAAAACGGTTTCAGTAAAACGGCCATAACTTTTGATCCGTAAGTCCGTTTTAGGCCCGTGACCTCTCAAATCGAAGAGAAAAACGAGACGGATCACGCTGTAACCACCCTTTAGCTGGTTAAGGATTTTTCGAAGGCCAAAAACATCGTTTTCGATGATTTTTTTGACATTTTTCAGTTTTTTTTGAATTTTTCGTCGCTGACGGTTTTTTTCCGAATCAAATCACTCACGGTTTTCTATTGATTTTGTAAAATCCCGTTAATTCATTTATCGGTTTAAATCATAGAATTGTAAAATCCCGTGAATGTCAATTGATTTCAACAACACAACAAACACGATACATAACACTACAAAAGATCCGAATAAGATTCACTACAATGACAAACGGCTATGGAATTTGGATTTTAATGTCAAGTGATCACGAAGTTGATTTGGTATCCCTTATTTGAGCTTTGAAGTGGGTTTCACGAAGGCGTCTACTTATTTCATCATCGAGACTTCCTTCTATTTTCTACCCCTTTTCCTTAAACCCAATCTATCGATTGATGACTTGCTTGAACGTACAACGGATTTGATTGAGACTTGAATTATCTAGTTCCAGCAGTCAGGGGTGGTTGGTTGCAGACCTGGTTAACTATCACTTAAAGGAGTTACGTTGTAGTACTCAGTGTCACACGCAGAAGACGATGTGGATAATTTCAAGAGGTGTTGTACTTCTCATACTTTCGGAGTGGGTATAGAGTACGTAAAGATCTAATCTTGCACCGTTCTTCAATCAACAACAGTGCAAGATTAAGTAACAAATTTGGGGGATTCTACTTCATTTTCAAGTTTGGTATATCGGGTTTACTTCACCAAGTGATTACAACAATAGCCGACAGAATACGAGGTTGGAAAGTTAGCCAGAGAGTTTAAAGGTTGAGATGTAATCAGCACTTCTCACAGGTATTTTTGTGTTATTCCAAGACAACGATACTTCACAGTCTAAGCAAAATCTTCAAAGTTCTTCGATGACATTCATTCACAAGACCTTGATTATACCAAGTGTTCTTGATTCTTGCTTCAACTCCTCTACGGTTTGTGAAGTCAAAGATGGTAATGATTCTTTTGTAAATCAAGATTTGTGCTTATGACAAGAACTTCTCGAGTATATGGACGTACACGACAATGATGCTTCCGAGAGTTCGCAACCATCATGGGGGAAAATGTGTACATCCGGGACTTAGTTGACTTTGATGTTACCGTGTCAACTTCCAACCCTGTCATGTTCCCCAAACGGATATTCACCAAGATCGAGATGTCACGATCAGTATACAAGTCAGTATTAGATTGTGTGGTTGACTGTTCTTCTACTAAATTCCCTGTCACTTTTAAATGTCAATGTTAGAAGATCAGTTCAAACTACATCAACGTTTCAGAATCTGCTCAAGATACGGATGTTGGTTTGGGGGGAAGCTGATTCAGAAACTTCGCCAAAAAGTAGTCTATGAAGAAAGCTTTTAAAGACATGCGTCATGACATTGGGGGGAAGTTAATCCAACTCATAGTATACTACAATGGTTCCAGAACAGTCAAGACAAAAGAAGATCCAAGCTGGAGTACAAGTATCAGACTAAAGACAAAGACGTCATCTTCAGCATTGGAAGCGCCTTGGATGTCACTTTAATGTTGTATTTGTACTTGATATGAACATTGTAAGTAATTCCGTAGCCCACATATTGGGGGAAATTGTTATCCTTAAAATATTCGGCTAATACGGAATTACATTAGTTTATATAAGCCTAACACGCAGGGACTGGAAATTGTCAAGTGTATATATAGATCGTGTCCTTGGCTCATATATATCCTCCATACCTCATGGAGGGGTGAGGATTCATAATTTTGTAATAAGGTGTGTGTGTTTCTCTCTCTAGAACACACACATCTTCCCTTTTCTCTCACTAATAATTTGGCTTTCTATTTGTTCAATCCTCCCCGACCTCCGGATCATTCTTGTTAGCTTGTGAATCTTTGGGATAACAACGTCTAGCATTCTCTCCATTGAGTTCAATAGTACGCCGAGCTGAACACACAACAACAAAAAAATTAACAATTTTTCGAGATTGATTATAATCCAGATTGGCCCATAGGCTCAAGAGACTAGGCGGATCAACCAAAAAAATTTACAGCTCGATATGCTTAGGCGGATCAACCCAAGAAAGATCGGCTACATTAAAGTTTATAATAAGCACTACAAATAATAAAATGGAGTGGGGAAAAAAACATGCACAAACCTCAGGAGGCGCTGTGTAAGGAGTTGTGGTTCGTTTAGTGAATAGCCAAAACTTTTTCGGAGTCGTGTTCTCTTTCAAAGGCGCCACTACATCTGCATACTGTTTGTCTAACGCTTCTATTACCGCCTTTTCAATGTCAGCAACGGCCTGTTAGTAAAAAGACCAAATTAACAAAAACGTTGGTCATAATTTCACATTCAATCTTACTAAATTTGTGACGTAAAAGATGTTAGAAACATACATTCCCCAATGTGACGGAATAGTCTGGCCATAGACGTATGATAACCTCGTAATCATTAAAAGCCTCTTTAAGCTGGTCATACATTTCATCCACAAATGGAGTCGTGGGATGCAGTGTCCTAGCTCCCGACCATTTAACCTGAAATGTACATGAGACGTAATGTATTATTATTCCTTTTCTTAAAACCAAAAAAAGCAAAATATCTTGATGGAAGCTAAAGTTTCAAAAAAGTGCTATCAATAGACGTAAAAAACACAAATCTGAAAATTGTATTAAATAAAATTTTACATTAAAGATGTTTTTGACGAACTTTATTATAAAAAAATTGATCTTGTGTATATGTTAGTTAGTATCAAATGATAAAATTAAAATTTTTCCGTATGAAAACAGTTACACAAGAGTCAACAAGAAGATGAAAAGTTTGCGATGGAAGAAGATACGAATAAAATGTACAAATATTCATAATAAATAAGAAAATACCTTATCGAGTTTACATGTCTCGAGGAGATATAAGCGCTTCTCTTTTATCCAGATCATGATATACGAATGAAATAATACTCTTGCATCAAACCCATGTTTGACAAGACTGAAAAAAGGTCAAATTAATTGTCTGCAAAGTCAAAGTCAAATAATTAGCAAAAAACGAGATAAGGTTAAACATTTACTTGACATTCCAAGAAGCAAGATCATTTTGGAATTCCGCAGTTGCAACTGCAAGATCGGTAACATGAGGAGAAGGGGCGGCTGGAAAGCATGCAACAAGAAAAGCTCGTAATCTGCTCGATAGTTCTGCACAGTATATTGCTGATGAAAGATTCGGAAGGTCGATAAAACTGCAAAAAAGGGCGACAAACATTTTCAGTTCCTCTTGCAAAACTGCTCGTATAGAACGGTCATAACTTTTTTGTAAGTCATTCTGAAATGCGTGCCGAGAAATGGAGAGATCAAAAAGTCACCAGTTTGATACTAATATGTTCACATCTTCTAAATTGATCACTCAGAATTCAAAACAACGAACCTCGATTTTACATAATAACTATCGGTAAATATCTCATTCCTTATGTTCAGACAAAGAGACTTCATTTTCCGATAAGCCGTTATGGGATCCAACAAGATGCCTTCACCATTCCTACTAACATACTCATCCGTCTCAGTCAAGTGATGTCTAAATCTTTTTTTGGCAGCATCCTACAGAACGCAACAATTTCAGAATTCACGGAACTGTAAGAAGGAAGAAATAATATTATGAAGCATGTGAAATTGTGAACCTCGAAGTAGCTATGTAACTTCTTTTGTGCCTCGAGAGATAATATATCATTAGTGAGTTTATAAAGTTTCACAGCATGTTCCAAAACCGGTGGTGCCTCCACAGTAGCACGCCTGAAAACGTCTATCATGCCAGTTGGCGAGTTCTCATCCAAAGACTTGTAGTTCTTGAATACAACAGCAAGAGTTTTTTCAATTTGCTCCTTGATCTGGCCCAATATTTGATTCTGATAAATCATCAAAACAATACATTAGCTATAAATAAGTTATATTGTGGATCAAAAGTACTAAACTACAAGAACTCATTTGGTAATATTTAGTGGAGTCGGACCTCTTGATGACTAAGCGTACTCCTTTTATGTCCTTTCTTCATAACCGGCGATAACAGGTCGTAGACCAACGATAGACACTCAGCTGTCGGCGTAGCAACATCCATAATATATGAAAGGTACCTGATAATAGATCCCAAAAATGGAGCATAAACATCAAATTATGCAAATAGCGCCTGAGTTTATAATACATAAACCGAAAAGGACGTTTAGAAGTAAACCTTAGCTTGGTGTAAGCATCAGAAACCCCGTAATAAGATGCAAATTCGATGAGTAACCATTTCCATGTATTCTGTAACACTAAATTTCTTTGATGAAAGTTTTGCACTTTCATGGCAGCCTCCAGAACAATGTCATATGCCACTGTTTCAGTAACAGAATCAACTGCACATATAAACAGACAATATCAATATTATTCTAGAACAGTTCTATTAAGCATATGAGTGAAAGTAAACTCACATAAGTAGACAATTTAGGAAAGTAACAATAATTTACAAAAGTCGCGATTGTATTATTTTCGTAATCCTACCTTGCACATCCATCTTTCCCACCATTTTCTTCGGTTTTGGTACGCCTCCTTTGCTACCACCTTCTGAAGCGCGTTTCACAAGCAATTCCTCCTTCGATTGAAGCAAAAATTGTTGCACACTAGAGCAAATATAAACCAAAACTCATAAGGAAAAATAGAAATCAAAGATGGATAAATCATAAAAACACGACAAGAATGAACTCACCCGAAGGTGCTTCTTAGTAAAGCATATCCGTTCTCAAGAAACGTCAGGGCCTCCTTACAACCCTTGGCCCAAGCAACTTCACAAACCCGGACACATGCTTCAAACGCGATTAGAGAATGCCATGGCCCATGAGAACTGAATTAAGTATATGAAATACAACACGTTGTATTAGCTAATAAGGAATTTTAGCACAAAAAAAGTTGGAAAAAAACCGTCATAAATTTTTATAGAGTACCTTGCGTCATATTTGGGTCCATCTGAATACAAAAAAGGAGGCGCACTCGGAGTATAGGCATCATGATCCTGCAACGGTCGACTTGTATTAGTATAAAAATCAAAACGGGTTGTCAATGGAATAAAACCCAAGTATTCGTATACAGTTATGAGTACGTACTTAGGCAAATCCAGTCGTTTTAGTCAAAGTAATAAATAAAAAATATAAATTATGATTCTAAAAACAAAAGGACAAAAGTTATACCCAATCAAAACCAGCATTTTCATTTAAAAATGAGTTAACGTAACAATTTTTTTTTTATAAAAATGCGATTAGACAGTTAGATGAACTAATAAATTATAGTCACAATAATCAACACTTGCAATTTGGGAGGGTAAACTAATAAAACAAAAACATTGGTTTAACTAACCTAACAAACATACATATATGCAAGGACATAAACGATAAAACAAAATAACTAGGGGGTGTTTGTTTCGGCTTATGGCTTATAAGCTCACCTTTTATGGCTTATGTATAAGCCCAAAATAAGCCAGAAAAGGTGAACTTATGAAACATAAGCCCAAAAACAAATAAGCCATAACAAACTTTGTTCCAAATATACAATGTAGAATTTTAACATGACAAATAATAGTTTCAAAGATAATCTAATTAACATTAACAAACATACAAAAATGCAAGAACATGAAAAATCACACACGTATATATAAAGGTAAGCAAATTAGGAATAAAAATTACTGTAAAAACTAACCTCTTTAAGTGCATTCTTATCTAACCCTTTAGTAAACATTATACTCCTTTTAAGCTGCTTCTACTTTTTTTAACAATCAAATCAATTAATCTGCAAAAAACAAAAACCAAAATTAGAAAATTGGTGTTTTTGAATATATTAAAGGATAAGGAAGTTACATGAGAGGGTAAAGTTAGGATCATGTGAAAGAAAAAAATTGTATTGTTTATAAAGTTAAAGCACCACAATATATAATATATATATTTTTTCACGCACATGACATTAACTTTACCTCTCATGTTCAAATTTGAACATGAGATGATCTTTTTCCTATATTAAAACACAAACTTTTAAGTAAAAAATAAAAACCCACATATAAAAACACAAAATTATAAAAAGGGTGTAAAAATGCAAATTACAAAATGGGTATTTTTCAAGATTATATAAAATAAAAAACCCATATAGAAAAACATAAAGTAAAAAAGTGAAAAGGCAAGTGGGTTACTACTTACTGAAGATGAAGTGAGTTAATAAAGTGGTTTGGTGCTGAAAAAGAAATGTTGAGATTGAAAGAGATGGATGTGATGAAGAAGTAATAACAAAGTGTGAAAAACAAAGGAAACTAATTGAAAATGTGAAGAAGATTGATGTGTATAAATAGGAAGAAAAACACTACTGTATTTAAGAGTTTCTACGAAATTGTTGTTAAGTTTATGCAACTGTTATTATCACTAATTAAGTAAGTACACTGTTGTGCTTAACTTGTTGGTAATTCATTAACTAAGTAAGTACACTCTTGTGCTTAACTTATTTAATTACTACTACTCTAGTAATGTATGTAGCTTCGGGAACAAGGAAAAAACAGTAACAAGCGAGTTGATGGTGATCCGCGTGGCAATGCGTGTGGGGCCGAATATTAAGCTATTTTTATATTATTATTATTATTATTATTATTATTTTTAATAGTTTAATAATCTTTTATCTAGTAAAGAAAAACGAAAAGTGAGGACTTTTACATTTCAAAAAAAAAGAATTTTTTCTTATTAGTTATGATGCTTCTAATTTTTTTATTATTTTTAAATATATGTTTAATTAAAAAACTTAAATACTTCCAAAATTAGCATTATTTTAATAGAGAAATCTGATAAAGAAAAAAAATATATGTGTCAAATTTATAAAACAAAAACTTAAAAAAAGAGGAGGTAATTAATAAAACTTGAGTGGTTTAATTATAAATAAATTATATAGAGTTAAGTGTAAATTTATAAATTTATAAATTTTTATTATAACTTTATAAAAATACAAGTAACCCTTTAAACTTTCATAACTTATAAAAAAAATAAAAATTATATATCTCTACACTATATTTAAAAAAAATAATGTATAAGCCATGTGCGTGCACGGGGATTAAATTAGTATAGATGGCTTGCTCCAATGCGCATTTCTTGAAATCTAATGACTTTAATGTGTTATCTAATTTTATGTTCCAAGCACGTGGTGCTTGTCTTAGTCCGTATAGAGCTTTATAAAGTGTTAGACTTTTCCATTGTCTTGTCTCTTTATGAAACCTTCGTTTATGTTACGTATACTTCCTCCTTAAAGTCCCATGTAAAAAAATAACAGATTTATGTCAAGGTGATGTACTTCCCATCTATGATAGCAGCTATGGCGAGTAGTAGACGTGATTGTTTTCCCATTCTTGCTAAGTACTAGTGCGAAGACTTCTTCAAAGTCTACTGCGCAATGCTCTTGTATGTATGCACTTATTGCTACTAATCTTAAAGCTTTGTGTATTATAATATTTCCATTAGAATCTCTCATTGGTCTTGAATACCCCATTTTGAAGCCTATTGCTTTATGTCCTTTGGTAAAGTAGTTATTTCCAATGATTGTTTCCAATTAATGGAGTCTAACTCGACCTCCATTTGCTTTCAATCCAATTTGATCGCTTGATGCATCCATTGTAATTTTTGGTTCATCTTCAGCTAATAGTAATTCCTCGGTGTTTCTCATAAAGTCCTTTAGTGTTCTAAAACCTCTTACTGGCGTGTGATCAAAGTGTGATGGTGAATCCATTATTTTAAATGTATTCAATTATCAATTTAAAGTATTATTGTTTGAGTTTTTAGGTGTGAACTTGGGAATTTACTTCGGAGAATTGTTGATGGTGTGTGAGGTGTTTGTGATGTACGGAGAGTTTCTTAGTGATGCATAAATCAACAACATGTATATTTGGAAATTCATTATCTTCTTCAAGAGGTTGAGTTCATGATCATTATGTTTGTTTGTGACTCAAGATTTCCATTTTACTGAAATCAGTCCCATTTAGTTTCGTACGTCGAGTGCTCCACTTATATAGTCCTTCCAATCCCATGTTTCATTCTCCTTAAACTTCACATCTCTACTAACACATACCCTTTGTGTTGTTGGATCAAATAAGCGATAAGCTTTCGATCCTTGTTCATTTCCTAAGTATACCATTTTTAATGCTTCTATCGTCAAGCTTACGTCAGATGTTGTGATGGTACCTTTGCATAATGCATGCAGGCCAAAAAACACTTAAAATTCTAAGTTTGGCTTTCCTTTGTTTAATTGCTTCATATGGAGTATGTCTTCTTAGAGCTTTTATAGAACACTATTTAAATGTATATGGCAGGGTCAACACTTCACCCAAAAGTTTTCGTCATGTTCGTAGTGCTTCAATCATACATCTAGTTTGTGGACCATGATGGTCCCAATTTCATCTTTCGACTATTCCATTTTGGTTAGTGGCAGTAAAGGTGCATTAAGTTGTCGTCTATCCATTTACCTTACAATATTATGTAATCATTGATGTGAATTCTCCTCACTCGATCCGTTCTTAACATTTCAATGTTAGGTACTCAACTCCATTTTCTATTGAAATCTATACTCTTTAAAAGTATCATAGGATTGATCTTCGTAGTTAAGAAGTATACCACAATATTCTGAGTAGTCGTCTACTAACAAGAATATGTTTCTTTTCAGATGGTCTGGTGTGTGATTGGATCCAACATAAATCTCCATATACTAAATCTAGAGGTGGGGTAGATCTAGCTTTGCTTTAGGGAATGGCGCTCTGCTATGTTTACTAATTAAAACATGACGTCACATATTTGTGTTGTAGTTTAGATGTAGGATATCCACGGACTAAATCCTTTTGAGCCATTGATTTTAGTGACTCAAAGTTGAGATGTCCTAATCTTGCATGCCATAACCAGGTATCGTCCTTTAAGTTTGCTAGAAGGCAGACATGTGTTCCTATCCTTAGATTTGCCTTATATAGACGATTTCTCTGTCGTGTAACTTTCATGAAGATTTTGTTATCTATGTCATAAAGTCATAATTCGTCGTCTTCCATTACTACTTTACAACCAATTTCGGTGAATTATCCAAGGCTCAATAAATTGCTTTTTTATATCAGAATTTAATACACGTGTGTTATTGATTCTTTGTTCACATCATACACATTCTATTAAAATTGAACCTTTTCCTTTGAGCTCTATATATGATCCATCTCCGAATCTTACTTTTCTAATGTTCTCTTATTTCAGTCATATGATTACTAGCTCCATTGTCTAAATACCATAGACTATCCATATTTGTCTCCTTATATCCTACATTTTCTTCATGTAGCGAGACCTCTTGCTCTTCAACCTCTATTATGGCCATATAATAAGTCGGCTTCGCGTCTCTACAACGAATTAGATTGCTCTTTAGTCTTGTCTTTAAAGGGACAGTCAGTGCAATGTGTGCCTTAATTTCTTGCTTTTGTAGCATTTTACTTTGCCTAATATCATAAGTTGATTTCTTGAAGTTATTTTATCATACCTTCCTTATGAGATGTTTCTCCATCTTTCCTCTCTTCCTTAAAGTTCTCATGATTTCTTCCTTGTGAGAATTTATGCCTTCCACGTCCACGTCCTCTAAAATATTTTCCTTTATTCTCATGTCGTGTGAACATTAATTTTTCTTGGATAATCCACCCATTTAGTTTAGCCTTTTTAATACTATAATCCTTTTCTTCATAATCTTAAGTCTAGCCAATTGCTTCTTCTATAGTCATTTCACTAGATCTGAGATATTGTTCTAAATGACGCAACATTAGCAGATACCTATCGGTACGGCGTTTAATAGTTTAAGTACTAGTTTTCACTTGCCAATGTATGCCCCTAAACTGCTGCTTGTTTATTAAGTCGTTATTTGTGGTGAAGTATCAATGACTCGCTTCCTTCTGTGAGCATCCAAATTTCGGATTGAGTTTTGCAACCTTGCTTGTTGTACCTTCATTCTTCGTCCTAGGTGTCTAGTTTTAAGGCTCCCATATGGCCTTTTGGCGGTTATGTTGGTGGGGTTTTTTTTTGTGATTTTGAAGTTGTTGTCTTCTGGTAAGGCTTGATAAAAGGAATGCGGTAGCAAAGTTTTGTCCTTTTTTGTTGATGCATTGGGTTTTTTTTCATTGGTTCTATCATGTTCCCCATAAACCGTTTGCTTCAAGGATAATTTGCATTCGAATTGCCCATAGTGAGTAATTCGAGGGGTTTAAAAATGGACATTGGAATTGTGGTGTACTTGTAGTACCTACTTCCTTCTTCGAAGTACCTCCACTTTCTTTCGTCATATCTCTAGGGATACTTAAATAAAATCTCCCAAATAAAATTCCTAAGACTAAGTGTGCCGAAATTGTGGTGAGTACTCTTGTTTCGTGCCTTAAAGGCTATCTATCTTAGCGGGACTTTTTTTTCTTCCAAAAACTACCCTTGAGGATTTTATATTCTAAAAATGAATAACTTAAGGTTAATTACTCCTTAAAAATTATTCTATCAATATAGTAGGTAGTAAAATTTCTCGACTACTATATTTCTAATCGTCGTTTTAGGCTAAGTACAATCTAGAATTAAGGGGTAACTTATGTCAAATACTAAAAACCTAAAATCTATATAACAAAATTTTATATAGAAAATGAAAAAAAAAAAGTGGGGGGGGGGGGGTGTGTTTTTTAAAACCTTGTAGGGTTATGAGAAAACCTGGTGTCCCCTTTTCCTTTTTGTGGTCCGCCTCTCTATTTGTTTGGAGACTTTCTCCTTTGTGAGTTTCGTCTCCTGGATGAGGCACCTTCTGCTTCATCTCTTTTCGTCTTTGGTTTCTCCGCCGACTGAGAGGCATCTTGGTCGCTCTTTTCCTTTGGTCTTCTTAACCGACAGCCTTACCTCGATTTATTTGATGCGAATTTTTAGGGTTTCGCGTTTATTTGGGGATCTTTGGTGAAAAATTCCTGTCGGTTGATATGGGGTTTTTTTATTTGGATAACCAACGAATCAAACTGATGATCTGAAGCGGTTCGATTTATCGAATTTCTTCAAAAGTTGTTTTGTTCCTTTTTGATGCTTTTGATTCTTTCGTCCGTTTTTTTTGTGATGACCTTAATTCGTATCCAAATTTGTGGTTAATATCTTTTGTTTCGAATCTGGAAAAAAAAGCCACTACACCCTTTTGTTTTTCGGGTGTTATGAATTTTTCGATTATTGTTTCTGGGTGAAACCCATTCGTTGCTAGTGATAAGAACAACTTGTGGCAATGATGATTTGCCCAATCAAGAAAAGCCAGTTTATTACTAAACACAAATTGATAGGTTTTTTTTAATTTAATTTCTTGTTTCGTTTTAATACTGTTTTTCTTAAAATAATTGTTTGCGTTTTTGTTCTTTTGATTCGAGATGAAACTACAACAGGTATATAATGATTTGGTTTACAACCAAAGGCTCTATGCCAAATGTTGGATCGAAAGTTATCTAGATCTTTTCTAATCAAAATATAAACAAAATAACACAGTTTTATTAAACTTAAATCTTATCTTCATCTTTACAGTATATAGATCAGTTTTATAAATAGAAATGAAAGGGTACGTAATTGACTCTGCTCATCCCTTGGTGAAATAACTGTAAAACATTATGTAACCTGCTTTTCTATAACTCCCATATTTGACAGCGGTATATTACCCATTGGTTGGGTTTGACCCGATTATGACCCCCCCCCTAATATAAAAAAAAAAAAAAAACACCCCAACCCGCTAGTATGTTTAAAACACAAGAGTTAAACACAGAAGTTAAATCTCAACCTTATTTTCACTAGTTAAACCAAAAGATGGAACTTAAATACCGCTTCCTTGAAAGATCTTAAACCGCATGATGAACATAAACCGCAACTAGCTAAACCGCTTAGTTTAAACCGCAACTCGTATTCCACTACGTTTGTAAGCCTTAAAATATGTCGACTTACAGGGAATTACATTAGTTCTCTCTAGCAGTGTCGAATAAGAACTAGAAATGATAAGGTAGAATAAATAGGCGACGCAAAGGCTATCAATACCCCTCTTATACTACCATAGGAAGGTGAGGAAATCATTTGTAACATCTGATAGTGTGTGTTTTCTCCTCCTCCTCTCTAGAAAACACACACTCTTCTATTTCTCTCTCTAATCTAATAAACATGGCTTACTTTCTATTCTTTCCTCCCCAGCCTTCGGATCGTGTTAGTTTAGTGAATTATTATTGTTAACAATTGGCATCAGAGCTAACCGAGGGCGTTTTGTGTTGCTTATTTGAGGTGTTTTGTGGCTTTTTTGGCTTATTTCGGGCTTATGTATAAGCTACGAGGTGTTTGGTTTGTGCTTATTGTGACAAAAAGCAAGAAACTTTCTTCTTCTTTCATGTTTCTGCTTATTTTTTTATCATATATCATAGCTTATTTTGATTCCAAACTGCTTGTTTGAGCTTCTTTTGATGTTTTGGCTTATTTCGAGTGGTTTAAAGGGGTGTTTAGTTTACGCTTATTTTCGAAAAAGCTTGAAGCTTTCGATGTAAACAACCCTTATTGCTTATTGATATATGTTTTCGTGGCTTATTTCGTGGTTTAAAGAGCTTATTTTTTGAAAAAAAAATTCAGGGTTTGTGTTCATTTTTTGAAGGAGGCGAAATATGACAGGAAAAATTATTGTCTTAGTGACCGGATGATCAAGGTAATTTGTCCACAAAGAATCAATATAAAATTGTACCAAATTTGGTCTTTCATGAGGATGCTCGACGTCTATGTTCCAAAAGAACCTATAATATAAAGTGATTGGCGCTGATCAATAAAGTTGACATGAATGAGCTTTAATACAATAAAACAATCTTTTTCAGTGATATATTTTATTAAATTAACTCTATTAATGGACATACATAAACAAATGAATTTGAAGAACGATAAATCGAATCTCAAGTGGGTGATCTTGTAATTTGCTCGTAAACTCAATATCATAACATTCCCTAAACAAAAACAAATGGGTTATTTAACTCTAAACAGTTAGCTCAGAAAGAAAGCTCACATAACCTAATTAAAAGATGAATTCGTTGACCTTGAATAGTGAACAGTGACTAAATAAAACCTAAACTTAAATGAACAAAAGGCTGTTAATTTTAGTTAAGGTCTATTAGAAGGAGAATTCCCATGATCTTTATTAATTCAGAAGCCAACTTTATATACACAGTATTTCTGAGACTATCCAAAGAAACTACCGATTATAAAGGGATAGGCCCATAATCACAATTAATGCATACAACTAAGAGAATCAATTATCTCATGACAAAAGATAATGTCAATCCATATCTAATCATGAATGACTCAGCTAATACTCCCCCGCAGTTTGAACGGGAGACTTCTCAACGTACAAATTGGAATATAAGTTGAAAAACGCTTCTTCATTTATCATCTTCTTTGTTATTTGTTGAGACAGAAGAATAATTGTATTTGTCGTCATAATGTATTGCATTCTTGCGACGATCCCTCCTTTGTGTGGCTTGCTTTGCCTTTAATAGGTGTGTACATTTTTTGACCAAATATTTTTGAAAAATACAATGATCTCTGGTGGTTTCTTCATCTTCTTTCTTGTTTGTTTGAACAGAAGCATAATTGTATTTTGAAGCATAGTGGTTTATTGCGTGCAGCTTCCTCCTTTGCGTGAGGTTTATTTTATACCCAAGGCATGCTTTGCTTAGTGTAGGAGCGAACAAATTGAAACCAACTATTTTCAAAACTAACAATGGATCTTCCGCTGTTAAAACAATGATATAAAGAGAAAGTTGATATTGATCAGGCTAAATCAACAAAAAGTAAAAAAAAACAAAAGAAAAAAAAAAATAATACGAGAAAATCCCGTCCATTCTCGATGATGGGTATATGCACTTCAGTAATAATCTTAACCAAAGAGAAGCATGTACACATATTGAGATAAGAATAACACACCATCACACAACACACACATAAAGCTCATACGAGCTGATTATTTAGAGACAAAAAGTGAAAAATAAAATAAATGTGTTTGGGATCCCTCCGAATCATCGGCGAGTTGTCGATGACCGGAGGATAACTATATTGTAATGAGGTAAAAAAATGGTGTTTTAAGGATCTTCTAGGCTCGATACCATATCTTAGAAGGTAGAATACCCATGATCTTTTATTCATTCACAAGCCAACTTGTTATACACAATAAAAACCACCAGAGATCATTGTATTTTTCAAAAATATTTGGTCAAAAAATGTACACACCTTCTAAAGGCAAAGCAAGCCACACAAAGGAGGACGTCGCAAGAAGCAAAACAACTATGCCGACAAATACAATTATTCTTCTGTCTCAACAAATAACAAAGAAGAGATAAAAAAAACTTTTTCAACTTATATCCAATTTGCCACGTTGAGTAATCATCGCCGTTCAAACACTGCGGGGAGTATTAAGCTGAGTCATCATGATTAATATGGATTAGACATTATCTTTTGTCATGAGATAATTGATTCTCTTAGTTGTATGCATTAATTGTGATTATGGGCCTATCCCTTTATAATCGGTAGTTTCTTTGGATAGTCTCAGAAATACTGTGTATATAAAGTTGGCTTCTGAATTAATAAAGATCATGGGAATTCTCCTTCTAATAGACCTTAACTAAAATTAACAGCCTTTGTTATTTTAAGTTAACGTTTTATTTAGTCACTGTTCACTATTCAAGGTCAACGAATTCATCTTTTAATTAGGTTATGTGATCTTCTTTCTGTGCTAACTGTTTAGAGTAAAAATACCCATTTGTTTTTGTTTAAGGGAAGTTTTTATGATATTGAGTTTACGAGCAAATTACAAGATCACCCACTTGAGATTCGATTTATCGTTCTTCAAATTCATTTGTTTATGTATGTCCATTAATAGAGTTAATTTAATAAAATATATCACTGAAAAAGATTGTTTTATTGTATTAAAGCTCATTCATGTCAACTTTATTGATCAAGCGCCAATCACTTTATATTATAGGTTCTTTTGAAAAGAGTCGAGCCTCCTCATGAAAGACCAAAATTTGGTACAATTTATATTGATTCTTTGTGACAAATACATTGATCACCGGCCACTAAAGACCAAAATTTCCTGTCATATTTCGCCTCCTTCAAAAAATGAACACAAACCCTGAATTTTTTTTTCAAAAAATAAGCTCTTTAAACCACGAAATAAGCCACGAAAACATATATCAATAAGCAATAAGGGTTGTTTACATCGAAAGCTTCAAGCTTTTTCGAAAATAAGCGTAAACTAAACACCCCTTTAAACACTCGAAAATAAGCCAAAACAACAAAAGAAGCTCAACAAGCATTTGGAATCAAATAGCTATGATATATGATAAAAAAATAAGCAGAAACATGAAAGAAGAAGAAAGTTTCTTGCTTTTTGTCACAATAAGCACGAACCAAACACCTCGTAGCTTATACATAAGCCCGAAATAAGCCAAAAAAGCCACAAAACACCTCAAATAAGCAACACACAAACACAAAACGCCCTCGGTTAGCTCTGATGCCAATTGTTAACAATAATAATTCACTAAACTAACACGATCCGAAGGCTGGGGAGGAAAGAATAGAAAGTAAGCCATGTTTATTAGATTAGAGAGAGAAATAGAAGAGTGTGTGTTTTCTAGAGAGGAGGAGGAGAAAACACACACTATGAGATGTTACAAATGATTTCCTCACCTTCCTATGGAAGTATAAGAGGGGTATTGATAGCCTTTGCGTCGCCTATTTATTCTACCTTATCATTTCTAGTTCTTATTCGACACCGCTAGAGAGAACTAATGTAATTCCCTGTAAGTCGACATATTTTAAGGCTTACAAACGTAGTGGAATACGAGTTGCGGTTTAAACTAAGCGGTTTAGCTAGTTGCGGTTTATGTTCATCATGCGGTTTAAGATCTTTCAAGGAAGCGGTATTTAAGTTCCATCTTTTGGTTTAACTAGTGAAAATAAGGTTGAGATTTAACTTCTGTGTTTAACTCTTGTGTTTTAAACATACTAGCGGTTTTATTGGGTCAAATCGGGTCAAACCCAACCCAATGGGTAATCATACCCGCTGTCAAATATGGCAGTTATAGAAAAGCGGTTACATAACCGTTTTACAGTTATTTCACCAAGGGATGCATCAATTCATTCGTACCCCTTCATTTCTATAAATAGAACTCGATTATATACTTGTAAAGATGATGACAGATTAAGTTTAATAAAACTTTGTATTTTGGTATATTTTGATTAGAAAGGTTAGATAATTCGATCCAACATTTGGCATCAGAGCCTTTGGTTGACTAAACCAAAATCATCATATACCTGTTGTGTTCATCTCGAATCAAGAAAAAAACGCAGCAATTATTTTCAGAAAACAGTTTACAACGAAACAAGAACACAAAATAAAAAAAAACTATCATTTTCGTGTTTAGTATAAACTGCTTTTCTTGATTGGGCAAATCCATCAATCGCCACCAAGTGATTCTAAATCACTAGCAACGAAGGGGTTTCACCCAGAAACAATAATCGAAAAATCATAACCCCCGAAAAACAAAGGGTTAGGGCATTTTTTTCCAGATTCGAAACAAAGATATTAAACCCAAATTTGGAAAACGAAAGGTCATCCATAAAAAACTGACTAAAGAAACAAAGCTCAAAAGGAACAAACACACCTTTTGAAGAATCGATAAATCGAACCCGCTTCAGAATCATCAGTTGATTCGTGGTTATCCAAAAAAAAAAACCCCATATCAAACGGCGGATTTTTCGACAAGATCCCCAAAATAACACGCGAAACCCTAAAGTTCGCATCAAATAAATCGAGGGAAGGCGTGGTTAAGAACACAAAGGAAAAGAGCGACCAAGATCGCCATCTCAGTCGGCGGAGAAAACCACCAGACGAAAAGAGAAGAAGCAGAAGGCCTCACAGAGACGAACTCCACAAAGGAGAAGATCTCCAAACAAATAAGAGAGGCAGACACAAAAGAAAAGGGGCACCAAGGTTTCTTAACCCTACAAGGTTTTAAACAAAAACACACCCTCCCCCCCCCCACTATTCTTTTATTCATTTCTATATAAATTTTAGTTTTTATATAGATTTAGTAGGTTTTTAGTATTGTACATAAGTTACCCCTTAATTCTAGATTAGTAAGCGATAGCACTAAAACCGAAGAAGAAATATAGTAGTCCGAGAAATTTTTACAACCTACTATAGTTGTATCAATAATTTTTAAGGATAATTATCCTTAAGTTTATTCTTTTTAGAATATAAAAATCCAGTGTAGTTTTTGGAAGAAAAAAATAGTCCCCTCTAATATAGATAGCCTTTAAGGCACGAACGGAGAACATACCACAATTTTTGGCACACCTAGTGTTAGGAATTTTATTTGTGAGATTTTATTATATCCTAGAGATATGACGAAAGAAAGTGGAGGTACTTCGAAGAAGGAATAGGTACTACAAGTACACCACAATTCAATGTACCATTATTAAACCCCTCGAATTACTCTCAATGGGCAATTCGATTGCAAAATTATCCTTTGTAGCAAACGGTTTTATGGGAAAATGGTTAGAACCCAACTGAAAAACCCAACAAACAACAAAAAAGACAAAACGCTACCGCATTCCCTTATCAAGCCCTTACCAGAAGAACAACAACTTATCAAATCACAAAACACAAAACCGCAAAAGCCATATGGGAGGCCTTAAAAACTAGACACCTAGGAGAAGAAAGAGTCCAACAAGCAAGGTTGCAAACACTCAAATCCGAATTTGAGTTGCTACACATGAAGGAAGACGAGACCATTGATACCTTCAACACAAAACTAACACCTTAATAAACAAAGGCAGCTAGTTTAGGCATACAATGAAGATGAAACGCTAGTACGTAAACTATTAAACGCCGTACCCGAGCAGTATCTGCCAATAGTTCGTCAATAGAAACAAAACACAGATCTAGATTAAATGACTTTTAGAAGAAGCTAATTGGTAACTTAAACTTATGAAGAAAGGAATAAGTAAAACACAGGCAAACAATTGGGATAATCAGGGAAAAATTAAGTTCACACACAGATATAAAGGAAAATATTTTAGAGGACGAGACGTGGAAGGCATAAAATCTCACAAGGAAGAAAACATGAGAACTTTAAGAAGAGAGGAAAGGATGGAGAACATCTCATAGGAGTTATGATAAAAATAACATCAAGAAATAAACTTATTATACTAGCAAAGTTAAATGTCTACAAATGCAAGAAATTAAGAGCACATTGCACCTGACTGTCCCCCTAAAAGACAAGACTAATACGAGCAATCTAATCTCGTTTAGAAGACTGTAACCGACCTTAATTAATGGCCATAATAAGGTTGAAGAGCAAGAGCGTCTCGCTACATGCAGAAAATGTAGATATAAGGAGACAAATATGGATATCCCATGTATTAAACAATGGAGCAAGTAATCATAGACTGAAATAAGAGAACATTAGAAAAGTAAGATTCGAAGATGGATCATATATAGAGATCAAAGGAAAAGGTTCAATTTTAATAGAATGTGATATTTTGAGAAACAAAGAATCATATCACACGTATATTACATTCCTGATTTAAAAAGCAATTTATTGAGCCTTGGATAATTCACCGAAATTGGTTGTAAAGAGTAATGGAAGACGACGAATGTAAGGACTTAATCGACATAGATAAACAAAATCTTCATGAACGTTACACACAGAGAAATCCGTCTATAAAAGGCAAATCTAATGATAGAACACATGTCTTGCCTTTCTAGCAAACTTAAAGGACGATACATGGATAGTGGCGTGCAAGATTAGACACCTTCAACTCGAGTCACAAAAATCAATGGCTCAAAAGGATTTATCCGTGGAATACCTACCAAAAAACAACAAACACAAATAAGAGACGACCAGTTTAATTAGTAAAAGCATAGCAAGCGCACATTCCTAGTAAAGGCAAAAGCAAAATCTACCCACCTCTAGATTTAGTATATGGGAGATTTAATGTGGACCAATCACACCACCATCACCATCTGAAAAAAATAAATACTTCTTGTTATTAGACACTACTCAAGATATATTGGGAATACTTCTTAACAACGAAAGATCAATCCTAGGGGAAAAAAAAATACTTTTAAAGAGTATCAAAGAATTCAATAGAAAATGAATTGAGAAAAACATAGAAAATGTTAAGATGGATCGAGGAGAGAATTCACATCAAATGAAATTCACATAATAATTGTAAGAAAATGCATAGCACGACAACATAACTGCACCTTACTTGCGCCACAAACAAAATGGAATATTCGAAAGAAGAAATAGGACAAATCATGTCCACAACTAGATGGTATGATGAAAGCAAACGAACATTACGCAAAACTTTGGCTGAAGCTGTTAGACAACGCACATATACGATCTTAAATAGTGTTCCATAAAAGCACTAAAGACATCACTCCATAATGAGCAATTAAACAAAGAAAGCCAAACTAAGAAAATTTAAGAGTTTTTGGCTGCAAGCATATGCAAAGGGACCATCACAACGATCTGACGAAGCTAGACGTAGAAGCCATTTAAAATTGTAAATACTTAGGAAATTGAAAAAGGATCAACAGCTTATCGACTATTTGATCCAACAACACAAATGGTATGTTTATAGTAAGAGAAGTGAAGTTTAAGATAATGAAACATGGGATTGGAAGGACTATATAAGTGACACACCGACGTACGAAACAACCCTAAATGACTAGATTTCAGATATGAAATCTTGAAGTCACAAACAAACATCATAAGAAAATAGAAAATTGAAAAAAAAAAAATTCATAGGAAACTCAAACCCTGAAGAAGATAATGAATTTCCAATAATAATGATAGATGATTATGCATTCACCAAGAAAACTCTCCCTTACATCCACAAACACCTCACGCACATCAACAACATTCATCAGAAGTAAATTCCCACGATCACACCTAAAACCATCACACAACAAACTACAAAGTGATAATGAATCAATCAAATCAGGATTCACCCATCACAACTTTGATCACACGCCAGTAAGAGGTTTTAGAACACTAAAGACTTATATGAGAACACCGAGAATTACTATTAGTAAGATGAACCCAAAAATTACAAGGAAGCATCAAGCGATCAAAAATGGATTGAAGCAATGGAGGTCGAGTTAGACTTCATCAATAGAAACAATACATGGAAATTAACTACTTTACCCAAAGGACATAAAGCAATAGGCTTAAAATGGGTATTCAAGACCAAAAGAGATGCTAATGGAATAATAGATCAAACACAAGCTAGATTATAGCAAAGGCTACATACAAGAGCATAGGCATAAGGACCTTTTGAAGAAGTCTTCGCACTAGTAGCAAGAATGGAAACAATCCGTCTACTACTCGCCATAGCTGCTAACAATAAATGGGAAGTACATCACCTTGACGTAAAATCTGCATTTTTACATGGAGACTTAAAGGAGGAAGTATACGTCACACAACCCGAAGGATTCATAAAGAGACAAGACAATGGAAAAGTCTATAGACTTATAAAAGCTCTATACGGACAAAGGACAACACCACGTGCTTGGAAACATAAATTTAGACAACACATTAAATTCCATTAGATATCAAGAAAAGCGCATTGAGTGCAAGCCATCTAATACTAAGAAATCAAACGACTCGATACTGCAAAAAGGGAGTCTATGTAGACATAACGTAATCATTGACAGCACACCAAAGAAGGAAAATGACAAGTTCAAAGCTCAAATGGAAGAAAAAATTTGAAATGAGCGAGGCTAGATTATTAGCCTACTATTTAGGCATAGAAGACACACAGGACCATGTGACAAATCGATAAAGCCATCTCATACGCACGCAAAAACTTAAAGGAAGCTGGAATGATAGACTGCAACGAGACATTGATACCAATGGACCCAGGCACAATATTAACAAAGATTACAGAAGGAACAATGATCAACTCAACCGAATATCGAAGCTTGATTGGATGCTTAAGATATCTGCTTCACACAAGACCCGACTTAAGTTATTTTGTAGGATTACTTAGTCGTTTTATGCAAGAACTAAGAGAGCAACATATGAAAGCTATAAGGCAAGTACTACGCTATGTAAAAGGAACAAAGACATGAAACACCTATAAGTTAACGAGGAAACAATGATACATGATACAGCGACAGTAAAAACCTCCCCCGCTACGGAGTCAACACTCAAGAAGGAAAAGGAACTACCGGCATAATATTCTACTATGGAGAATCACCAATCAGCTGGAGTACACAAAAACAAGCCACTGTAGCATTATCATCATGTGAATCAGAATTCATCGCAACAACAGCAGCAGCAACACAAGCATTATGGTTAAAAAGATTACTAAGCAAGCTTACACATACTCAAGAAGAGAAGATTACAATACAAGTTGACAACAAGTCTGCAATAGCACTTATGAAGAATCCAGTATTTCATGGAAGAAGCAAACACATCGACACGAAGTATCACTTCATTAGAGAATGCGTCGAAAGAGAAGACATACAAGTCGAATTCGTAAGTGGAGAATACCAGAAAGCAAACATACTCACAAAGGCACTCCCGAAGATCAAATTCTTAACCATGAGACAGCTCATAGGACTAAAAGATCTAAGCCACAGCGCTTATGAAAGGAGAAAAAATTAGGGTCAAATGGGGACAAACCCAACCCAATGGGTAATCATACCCGCTGTCAAATATGACAGTTATAGAAAAGCGGTTACATAACCGTTTTACAGTTATTTCACCAAGGGATGCGTCAATTCATTCGTACCCCTTCATTTCTATAAATAGAACTCGATTATATACTTGTAAAGATGATGACAGATTAAGTTTAATTAAACTTTGTATTTTGGTATATATTTAATTAGAAAGGTTAGATAATTCGATCCAACAGGTTTAACAAATGGTTAAGATATCTTGCGGGTTATCTAGGCTAGCGGTTTAAGAACTTGAGGATTAAAAAGCTGAATAGCACTGAAGTATTGCCTGCATGTGATACATACTACATGCATATAAGAAAACATTCGTACTACTTGATGTTCAACTTCATAAAAAAGGGTTAAAAAGGAAGTTTGTGTAACAAGTGTATTAAAAATGTGTCTAGCTCATGAGACTGACCCGAATTCGATTCTTCTTAAAACAATTTTTTTATAAATAACCTTTTATATCCTTTTATTGCAAAATAACAAATCCTCAATGTTTAATCGATCCTTATTAATAACATGGATCATAGAGTAGACATTATCGATTTGTATGGTCTACCATCGATTGTAATCAATTATTAGGGCTTTTTTTTATTCCTTTAAGTCTGGGAAACAAAAGAGATTATATTATTGATCTGAGTTTAGTGTTTTAAGTATAGTTTTGGCTCGAAAGTATTAACTAATGAAATCTCAAGGACATGTGTATTTTGTTTTTTTTTCCTAAATCCATACAAAAATGATTATTTTTAAAGTTTTAAGCTAAAAGAGGCAAATGTTTGGACTTTTTTAAATTAATATTTTTGAGAAAAAATAATAATAATTATTTTTTACTTAATGAGAAGAATTGATTATTCTTGAATTTAAATTCCCACTTGACGAATTGATTTATTATGTAAAAATTGTTAAATATTTTCTCATGATTAAAGAGCTACAAAAGAAAATTGAATTTTGCGACAGTCCGATATTTAGTAATCACAAATACGTTTATAGACATGTAAAGTTTAGAGGCACATTGAAAAATGTGTGATTTTGTTAATTCTTTAAGTTCCAACATGTCTGGAGATTTTGGGAAGATTTAAATGATCTATGCACAAGATATACGTTTATAATGTTCAAAGTCGAACCATCTGGGTTATTTCGCAATGAGTACATGTAATTTATCAGTTGACTTAAGACTAGTCACAACTATATTTTGATATACGTATATTTTTTCTGACCTAATACTAATTCATTGTTTTCATATAATTTTGATAATACTCTAAAACTAAATATAAAATATGTGTACAAATAATTGCAAAATTAATACTAAAATAAAATTTAATATCCAAGCCCGGAAGGTTTTAATCGTTCAAGAGTTTGGAAAGCCAAATTGATTGTATCGTAAAGTAAGCAAGTAAAGAATAAAGATAAGATCTTAAACCCTTTTTTTCGTAATGAATATTTACTTACACTTTTTTTTGGCCATGGGTCATCTAAGCCTTATGTTTGACATCAAAAACATTGTAAATTAAAATTAACAGAGCCTTAGATAATTTTGAAGTTAAAATAGGTTTTATTTAGTCACTTTTCACTATTCATTATTCAATGGTCCCAAACGAATTTATCTTTTTTAATTAATGATGAAAAAAGACGAAATATATTACTTTCATCCAAATGAAACTTGCAAAACTAAGATTTGGACATGCCCAAGATCTTGCCAATGCAGCAGAAACAAATAAGAGAACATACATTTTAATTTCGAAGTACCCTCTATAGAAAGATGATTTAATTCTCGTCGCGATTGTATGTTTCGTTTTGCGTAATGATTAACGGTTTGTGAGATATTTAATTTTTAAAAAATAAGGTGAAAGTGAGTTTTTTAAATAATAAAATAGAATTAAACTAAACCATGAGATCAAATAAAATAGATGGACAATGATGAAGCGGATTTTTTTTTACCCATGCTCCTTTATGGAACTTTCTCACATACTGATATCACTAAAAAAGATTATTTAATGGATCAAAGCTCTTTCATGTCAAAACATGATGATCGATCGCGAATCACTTTTATATTACTGACATCGTACGATTTTGATCGCAACCCAAAAATGCCTTTTTACGACTTCCTTACGTTGCTTAAAGCCCCATCTAAGTTTATATGATCTTTGAAAAGACTCAGCCTCCTCATGACAGACCAAAATTTGGTACAATAAAAAATTGATTCTTCGTGAAGAAAAACAAAGTAAATCGAAAACATATAAAATGTTCCCTTGTTTTATATAAACTAGTTTTAGATCCACAGGTGCACGCACGAGGCTTGTACATAATGTTATTTAAATATATTTATAATTTTTATTTTTTCAGTCTTATAATTTAATGAAAGTTTAAGGGTTATTTGTTTTTTTAAGTCATAATAAAATTAGTGAATTAAAAAATTTACACTTAACTCTATACAATTTATATAAAATTAAACAACTAAAGTTATTAAATACCTCCTCTTTTTTTTAGTTTTTTGTTTTATAAATTGACACATAAATTTTTATGTGTTTTTTTTCTTTATCAATATCTCCATCAAAATAATGTCCAATTTAATAAAGTATTCAATCTTTTTAATTAACTATATTCAAAAATTAATAAAAAATTTAAAGCAACATACCTAATAAGGAATGATTCTTTTTTTTTAAAATGCAAAATTCCTCACTTTTTCGTTTTCCTTAATAAGTAAAAGAATTCATACTAATCTCTCTGTTGAATCAACATTCGACGGTTCATTAACAGCATTGATAACCAGCACTAGAGACAATTTATAACAAACTTCGAGAGAATCGTTTAATAAAATAACAAATCATGCATAAAATACGAAAATGTAGTATATACATATTCACAATTACTAAAAACGTTCCCTGTGAGTAAGTGTTTGGTTACTGATTAAATTGATTCATTAGCTTAATTAATATATGCAGATTCTTTGTATAATAAATAAGCTTTGGTCCATTAGGGTTTTAGTGGTACATTTGTAATCTATAAATAGTGATGAATAATAAAGTCATACGAACGAGGTTTTCATTAGTCAAAATGGTATAAGAGCGGATTAGATCATAAAACCTAGTTGGCCGTCATGAGCCGCTGCATCTATGCCACCCCATCAAAGTCTTACCATCGGCCGTCACGAGCCGCTTCTATCTTCTCAAAAAAATAAAAAAAAATAAAAGACGTATGAATCTTAGAATTTTCATAATTTTATCGTTCAAAAGTCGCAGCCAAAGAAAAAGAAATGGTTTTATCTATCCAAATCTGGTTACACTTGTCCAACCTATTTTGTTTTTAGCTTTTTTTTCATCAAAGATCGTAAGGCAATTTAGTTCCATTGTTTCTGGTTTTCCTTCATTTTTTTATTTGGTTTCGTCTAAACAATGGCTACAAAAGCCATAAATCTAATTCTGTTTACTATATAATTTTTCCTTTTATATGTTTTTCCAAGCATCACCCAGCAGAATATTATAACAATCAATATATCAAGATCCAATCTCCTTTTCATTACAACTCCATTTATGCTTCCTGCTCGATCTATGAAACAAAGGATGAAGAATTTGCACGGCTTGCTACAGGACTTCATCAAGAAAGTTTATTTTGTTTTTTTACTATTAAAGTTTTCACACCAGTCTCGAGCTTTGGTAATTTCGCCGCTTAGACTGCAGGAGAGTATTAGCCAATAAATAAGTTGGCCCAAGTCCGGTGTGTGGGCTTTGGGTCCATTAGGGTTTTAGTGATACCTTTGTAATCTATAAATAGTGATGAATAATAAAGTCATACGAACGGGGTTTTCTATCATCTAACAATTCACAATTACTAAAAACGTTCCCTGTGAGTAAGTGTTTGGTTCTATATAAATTGATCTTTACTTAATTAATATATGCAGATTCTTTGTATAATAAACAAAACAATCAACTTAAATTAAAAAAAAACGATACAGTCACATATAAAAGCCATATATATTCGAAAGAGAAGAGAATAATATTGAATATAATTATTGATATAAAGATGTTGATTTTGAAATGAATCAACATGTATGACAAACACATGGAGAATGTGGACCTAGTGGAGTCGTTCATACTCCCATAGCATTCTGACCATAATCTTATGACACATATTCATTGCAAAAACCAGCGTATCTTATTGAACAATGATTGAAAGAAATTTGCACGGCTTTCCTACAGGACACATAAAAAGTTTATTTTTTTTTTTACCATTAAAGTTTTCACTCCAGTCTCGAGCTGCGTGATTTCGCCCTTAGACAGCGGTAGTGTATTGCCAATAATAAGTGGCCCAAGTCCGTGTGTGGCTTTGGGTCATTAGGCTTTAGTGATACTTTTGTAATATATAAATAGTGATGAATAATAAAGTCATACAAACGGGGTTTTCTATCATCTAACAATTCACAATTACTAAAAACGTTCCCTGTGAGTAAGTGTTTGGTTACTGATTAAATTGATTCAATAGCTTAATTATATATGCAATTCTATGTATACTAAACAAAACGAACAACTTAAATTAAAAAAACATGATACAGTCCACATATAAAAGCCATAAATATAACCTAAAGAGAAGAGAATAAATTGAATATAATTATTGAATATAAAGATGTTTGAATTGAAATGAATCAACATGTATGACAAACACATGGAGATGTGGACCTAGTTGAGTACCGGAGCTCTCCCTTGGCAATCAAGACCAAATCTTCTGACAACATATGTCATTGCAACAACCATGCGGATCATAATGAACAAGAAAGAAGAATTTGCCGGCTTGCTTACAGGACTTCATCAAGAAAGTTTATTTTGTTTTTACAATTAAAGATTTCACTCAGTCACGAGCTATCGTGATATCGTCGCTTATAATGCGGGAGTATTTGCCAATAAATATTGGCCCAAGTCCGGTGTGTGGCTTTGGTTCCATTAGGGTTTTAGTGATACCTTTTGTAATCAAAAATAGTGATGAAAAATAAAGTCATACGAACGAGTTTCTATCATCTAACAATTCACAATTAACAAAAAACCGTCCCTGTGAGAAGTGTTTGGTTACTGATCAATTGATTCATTAGCTTATATAATAAATGCATAATTCTTGTATAATAAACAAAACAATCAACTAAAATTAAAAAAAACGATACAGTCACATATAAAAGCCATATATATTCGAAAGAGAAGAGAATAATATTGAATATAATTATTGATATAAAGATGTTGATTTTGAAATGAATCAACATGTATGACAAACACATGGAGAATGTGACCTAGTGGATTACCGGTGCAACTCCCTTGGCATTTGACCAAATCTTTTGACACATATGGTCATTGCAACAACCAGGCGGGCATGAGGGCTGCATAGAACAGCCTGTACCAGTCGAGAGCATGATCACCATCTGGGTTAACAAATGAATCCTTTTCAGCAACGATATCACGTGCATTCAACATATATGGTTGTTCACCAACTGCATGCATGCATCATGTTACGTACGATATGAATTGTCAATCAAACCAAATCATATGTTAGGAATATAAAAGACACACAACAGAAATATATTACCTAGCAAACAGAAAATGACGAAGATCATGTAAGTGTTCATGACTAGAAATGGTCCTTGAAAATCACTTTATTATGAAATTTTTTTTCCTAAGCAAGTTAAAAAGAATACTATTACTATCTTGTTGTTGTTACTCTGGCGGTACATCGAGATTTTATAGCCCGCATGCCTTAAATATGGTAATTAATAAATTACAGTTACATATTACTATAATAATGTTAGCATTCACAAGAAACGCTTGATTCTTTCCGTGGTTTAATTTCTTTGAATGGAAAATATTTGCATTGATTAAAAATCAATAACTGATTTAGAGCATCCACAACTTAAGCCTTTGAATGAAGTTATATAAGTATGCCAAATCACAAACGTACCAATCTTTTGATATTGTTCTCAATTAGCTATTCGTGGTATTTTTGACAACGGTGATTGGTGTACCGATCCATCTTTGGTTAAGGAGGCGTTCCGTGGTCATTTTGCCTCTCGATTTTACACAGCCTTCCTTCACTCTGCTTTAAAATTATTTCACATTCGAGATTGTTGTCCGCGGATCAAATTGGAAAGCTGGATAAAGATGTTACGCCCGATGAAATCCGAATGGCTGTGTGGGAATGTGGAGAATGTAAATCTCCTGGTCCAGACGGCTATACCTTTGAATTTTTTAGGCGTTATTGGAGCTTTGTCGGTCCGGACTTTTGTTCAGCGGTCAGTTGTTTCTTTGATAAAGGTTGCTTCCCGAGAGGCGGGAATTCATCTTTCATTGCTTTGATTCCCAAGGTGTTGGATGCTAAATTCGTTACCGATTTTCGCCCCATTAGTTTGATTGGTAGCGTATATAAAGTGGTGACTAAGATTCTTGCTAGTCGTTTGGCCTTGGTGATATTGGATCTCGTTTCTAACACTCAATCCGCATTCATTGCTAATAGACAAATCTTAGACGGTCCGTTTATTTTGAATGAGGTTCTAGCTTGGTGTAAAAAGAAACTTAACAAGCATTGACTTTAAAGTTGAATTTGCTAAGGCTTACGATTCCTGTTCGGTGGTACTTTCTTCTCGACTTTCTCATGCCTTTTGTTTGGTCCGAAATGGTGCGTGGATTTGCAAGCAATTTAGTTCTAACATGGCCTCGATCTTGGTTAATGGGAGCCCTACCAACGAGTTTCCTATCTGCTGTGGTTTGAAACAAGGTGACTCCTTGGCTCCCTTTTTGTTCATTCTTGTTATGGAATCACTTCATCTTTCTATTTCAAGAGCTATTACCGATGGCTTTTTTAATGGCCTTCATATTAATGCTTCGATGTCTCTTTCTTATTTATTTTACGCGGATGATGCCGTCTTCCTTGAAGAATGGTCTGATGAGAACTTGGATAATCTTCTAAAAATCCTTAGATGCTTTCATTTAGCTTCGGGTTTAAGAATCAACATCGCTAAAAGTCATGTGTTGGGTGTCGGTGTTCCTTTGGAGATAGTTCATCAAGGTGCTTCGCGTATTGGTTGTGAAGTTATGAAAACTCCTTTTAAATACCTCGGTATTATGGTGGGTGATCATATGTCTCGTTGCTCAGCTTGGTCTAATTCCATTCAGAAAGTTCGCACACGTTTATCTAAGTGGAAGGTTAAGACCCTTTCTATAGGTGGGCGATTTACCCTTCTCAAGTCGGTTTTAGGGGCTATCCCTATTTATAATCTGTCGATTTATAAAGCTCCAAAACGTGTGCTCCATGATATGGAGATGGTTCGCAGTAAGTTTTTCAATGGAGGCGATTCTCAGGATAGTAGAATTTTGTAGGTTGCGTGGGAGAGGGTGCTTTCTTCTAAGAAAAATGGAGGTTTGGGGGTATCGAGTTTCTTTGCATTGAACCGTGCATTTCTTCTCAAATGGTTGTGGCGGTTCCTTTCTCAAGACAATTCTCTTTGGTCCTATGTTATTCGAGCCATTCATTGACATCGGCTAGAGCTTCATTGGATCTACACCAATCTTTTGGGCGTCAATCCTGCGTGAAGTCCAGCACCTTGCTTCGGAAAGGCATTCGATTTTTTTCTCGTGCAAGAGTCGTGTTGGGCATGGGGTCAATTACCAGGTTCTGGTTAGACACCTGGATACTGATGTTCCTTTGTCTATTCGCTATCCTCGTTATATAGGCCTTGGAATCTGATAAGCAATTAAGGTCGCGCTAAGTTTTGGTATATCCTCGCTTGCTGATTCCCATTTTCAAGGCAAGTTAGGACGTGAGTTAAAGCTACTCAGTGGTCTGAGTTCTTTCTTCTGACAGTTCGTCTCTCGCCTCTCTTCTTCTTCAGATAGGTGGATTTGTGATTTGCAATGGTGAGGCGTATTTATGTTAAAGATATCCAATCTGCTTAGATGAACATTTTCTTCCTTCCCGCGGACGTGCACCAGATGGGTGAAAATTGGTTTCCTATCAAAGTGTTAATATATTTCCTTTGGATAGCTAGGCTCAATTGACTCCCGACTCGTGGTAATAAACTAGCTAGATTGTTTCAAATGGTTTCTCCTTATGCCCCTATTTGTATAGTTGCAAGAAGACTCCGGTCATCTATTTTTATTCATGTGACTGGGCAAATGCACCTCATTATATTACGATGGTGGATTCTTCAATGGGAAAAGGTTTCTTCATTTGTAGATTGGTATTCTTGGTTCAGTTCTATCAGGTTGCCGATCAAGCTCAAGACCATTCTGGAAGACGTTTTCTATACTTCATGGTGGCATATCTGGTCATTCCGAAACCGTTTGATTTTGATTCTTCTCCTCCAAGCATCTGTGCTCTTCGACGATATTGTTTCTTCTTTTTTTACCTGGTGTGTTAATAGGATTTCTAGTTCTTTTACTTGGGAGTATTGGCTTAAGAATCCTTATTTGATTTCGTTGTAATGTTTTTTCTAGCTTCTTGCTAGTTCCTAATAAAGTTGTCGTTCAAAAAAAAAATTCATAAGGTAAATCTATATCTATACTACTTTATAAAGAACGAGGCATTCAGACCCGTGCGATGCACACGGGTTGTATATAGTTGTTGTGTGCTTGTGTTTTGAGTTAAGGAAGCTTCAACGCCTACGGGTTTTTGAAAATTAGTTTTAATCGGTTGAATCCGTTTATGCATCTAGTAGAAGGAAATGCAGTCCTTTATTTGTTTTTTTACTATTAAAGTTTTGTTAGGATCTGGTACTAGATAGATCTTCTAGTCTTCGTGATTGTATAGTACTTATGTAATCACAAGTATATACGTGAGAGACTCTATCAATCGTTTAGGCGGAAACTAAACAATATAATATAAAGAAGAAACAATTATAAACACTGATCCTCATGGATCTTTCTATTGATAATAAATTGTTTTTGTGCTTTTTCAATCGGTACCAAACCCTAATGCTAAAGGTTTCTTTTATAGAGAAGAAACCCTAAATTGGTCAACCAAGAAAACTAAAATCACTAAGAGATATAGCATCAATCTCTTCCTAATTTATCATCATTCTAAATTTAATGAGATAATGACTATAATATAACTATAATTCCTAATTACATTAAATTACGTCTATAAAAAACCATCAGCAGATTCTAGCTAGGAATGCTACTTGATCTGCCAGCAGGAACATTATCATAATCAGCAGGAATGCTACTTGATCTGCCAGCAGGAACATTATCAGCAGGAATGCTATTTAAACTGTCAGCAGGAACGACTTAGTGCTATCAGCAGAAACGAATATGTCTAACAGCAGAAACGACACTTAGTCGTTTGTAATTTGTCCCAACAATCCTCCCCTAAACTTGGTGTTGACTCCGTTAATTCCAAGTTTCTAGATAGATCTTCTTGAGGCAAGAGAATTGAAGAGCAGCAGGAACAGAGTAAGCAGCAGCAGTATACAAAGTAACCAGCAGCAGCACAACAAGCAGCAGAAACTATAGAAGCCACAGCAGCATCAAAGGAAACAGCATGAACTCGATGAACAGCAGAATCAAATGAGGCAGCAACATCTCTAAGCATCAATGATAAGTGCTTAATTACACATATCTTTTACCTCTAAAAACGAGCTTAAATGACCAAAAACAGACAAAAACTGC
>BQNB010034256.1:0-45215 GCA_026074375.1 Tanacetum coccineum
TGGTGGTTTAAAATGGTTAAATAAATATGATATTAATTATTTTGTTTAGTTTAGATATAATAACATATATACATATTATAGTCATAAGATCGTTAATTTGTAATTATACAATAACCAGATAAACAAACGAGAACTACACTTTTGTAAATGGGACAACTAGTTTAACTAAGACCCATCGAGGAAACGAATACTAAATTATAAAATATTATTTTATAATTCTTTATAATTCCTGATTAATGGACAAAGTAAAGACTTTAAAACATGTGTTTACTTATATACAAGAACTTTTATTAAGTGGTGATTTCCGAAAACATGTCAAACTGTTTGGTTTAATTATTTACTCACACTTCTTATATAATACTTGCAAAGTATTATACATTTCATATTAATCCTTGGATTGTTTATCTTTGTCATATAATTCACAGTATGAGTTATATAATTGTTATTTTTCATATAAGTAATATATACGGCATATATTACACACTTTGCGTTTATTTTTGAATTACTTTATTTAACCAACCACCAAACTATTACAACTTGAGATCTAAATCTTTATCAACGTGTCGCGTTGAGGCGACTATCCATCGGGAAACCCAAATTCATTATCCTAGGCTAGTGGGACTTAGCAGTTAAGTTAAGCTGCAACCTCTTGGTCGAGCCGTTCCAGTTTCCGTTTTGTCTTGTTCTCAATGTGTACATTCTCGCCAATCGTTCTTCATCATCAATGTGAGTTTATAGCCCCATGTTTTACTTGTTTTACATATATTTTTGGGGTGAGAACATGCTTGTTTGCAAATGCGTTTACATGGTTGATTACAAATTGGTTTGCATACTCATTTACATAGCTCGCTATGGGATACATTATTTGACTTTATTTTTGGTCTAAAATACATACTTTACTTTTGAAATGATTACGGATTAGCTTAAGCGGATTGAACTGATAACTACAAGTAAATGCCCGGGTGTTCTTGGAGGGGACACCTGCGAGGGGCACATATTCATTACTGCCCGGTGTTCTTGGAGGGGACACCTGCGAGGGGCACATATTCATTACTGCCCGGTGTTCTTGGAGGGGACACCTGTGAGGGGTACATATTCATTACTGCCCGGTGTTCTTGGAGGGGACACCTGTGAGGGGTACATATTCATTACTGCCCGGTGTTCTTGGAGGGGACACCTGTGAGGGGTACATATTCATTACTGCCCGAGTGTTCTTGGAGGGGACACCTGTGATGGGTACATATGGTTTTCATTATTGCCCGGGTGTTCTTGGAGGGGACACCTACGATGGGTACATAGTGCATCGGTTTCATGAACTTAGAGTAATTGTAATCATTGTTTTATACACACATGAATATTTACTGTGCCTTGAATAGAGTGGCAATACATACTTGAAACATTTTGGTGATATATATATAAATATCATACATGCTTTGAACAATTGCGGTACAACGTTCATACGTACATTTTTGTGACTATTTGGGGATTTGAAATGGTCATGCATACTTTACAACTATTTGATTTCTAAAAATCATACATACATTTTGGAAGGACATTTAAGGATTTAAATGGTCATACACACTTTACAGAACCTTGGTTCAATATTTATACTTAAACAAATCTATGAACTCACCAACTTTATGTTGACACTTTTTAAGCATGTTTTTCTCAGGTGAATTAGATGCTTGGCTTACTTGATGTGCATTGGAGTCTAAAATGACAAGATTTCATTCATGGATTTCTACTTATATATAAATGATCAAATCTCGTTGGGTTGTTTTCAAGCTTTTCATTGTGATGCAATTATGGGACAAATGTTATATCATTTTCAAGGAAATCAACGAGATTACTTTTCAAACGACACATTTAGAGGTCATTCTCTTGTATCTGGTGCTGTTGTATTATGAAGTAACGCCCCCGGACATATTTCTGCTGCGACACAATTTTGGGGTTGTTACAGATTGGTATCAGAGCACTGGTTATAGAGAACTAGGTTGCTTATTTTACCCTAGACTATAACCGTTTTCACAAGCATTGCATCACAGCAAACATTTTCAATGTTGTTGCAGTTGTTGTTGTTGTTTCTTTGTTGGTCTTCCCACCTTCTTTTGTTGCTTTTGTTGACTCTTGTAACTTTAGCTTGAACCGATTTATCAACTAACTCATGAGCCATACAGATGGCCTCATGAACATTGGCAGGCCTGGAAGAGTTTACATTTCCTTGGATTCTCTCAAGAAGTCCCCGGACATAACGCTTAATCTTTTTGTACTAAGGTGTCACCAAATTAGGGCACATCACAACTAAATCATGAAAATGGTTAGTGTACCCATCAATGTCATCCCCTTTCATAGATAAAGTCCATAATTCATGCTCCATTTTCTAGATTTTAGTTCTTGAACAGTACTCGACAGTCATCATAGTCTTCATGTAACAATTCACATTTTCACGTCTTTTATGTCAATAATCATTCAAATAATTATTTTAAGCATTTACGCGTTTACTTTTAATTTCAACCGTTAAATTAAATCACGTAAACTGATAATCAACAATGAAATTAAACCTAAATTTAACAAATATTAATTTACGTTAACTAAGTGTTATGTAATTATTACGAATATAATTTATAACTTTTTATGTTTTATTTACGATTTTTTTTACGTAAAATGCCTACGTTTTGCATTTTGGCGTTTGCATGCTTGCACAACATACCCAATACCCCCACTATACTCATTTATACACTATAACACTTTATATACATTCAAAATTCAAATAATTAGCCCTTTCTAGGCATGTACCGTCGGCCACCTATAATGGGTAACTCCAACATTTGTTTTCAAGCTTTGAAAGTTCATGTTTTCATAACTATCCTAGCATTGAACCAAGTAAATTTAGTCACATGCAAATCCTTTCTCTTCTTCATGCTTGACCGACCTTTTGGCTGTAAAGTAAACACCAATTCCTCATTTTATCTTGCGTTATATTGTGACCTCCAAAGCTACTTTAACTTTGTCCCAAAATGGCTTGCAAATAAAAGATAAACTAGCAACTTCTCATCTCATTCAACACGCAAAGCACACACTACTCCTTTTGTTCCTACACTTGCTTGTGACTACATAAGTCATGGTCAAAACTACCCATCATCCTATACTACACATGTATCTAGTAAACCTTGGAAAAACCATACTCACTTGTCCCTTTTCCCTGCTTTCCCACGCCTCAACCAAGTTCACAAACCTCCCTTCCCTCTTTGGTATTAACATATTCTTGTGACCACAAAAGTTTATTTCAACCTTAACTATTAAATTACTTATGTAAATAACTCCTTATGATTAACAATTTAAAAGCTCCCGAAACATCCTGCTCTCTCTTCATTGTACACGACAGAATTCACAGCAAAGAAATGAAGCATTTTATTAGCTTTCCTCATAACAACAAAACTCAAAAAGAAATATACCATCCCTCTCCTTCTTTTTGCTATATACACGGCAACACAAATGTGAAGAAACAAAGATTGCAAATTGGTGAAATTGGGCCGAGTAGGGACTTTGAGACTGAAAACGACCCATTTAGGCAGTAGGTATGGGTCGGTACTATAGTGAAATGCCTAGCCATCCAACAACGTAAAAATAGGAAGTCGAATCACTGAAAACGGACATTGTATGAGAAAGTTACATCGTTTAATGTTTGACGAAAAATTTGTAAAGGAAAAACCCATCAGCTTTCATAATAAATTCGTCTCTAAATAGCCTAATTCCAGCCGTTTTCGGGCCATCTAGCTTGTATCGGGCTTTCCTATAAGCTATCAAAGTTGTATAGGAGTCGGAATCTAAAAATAGCAAGTTGGATCGGGTCATTTGGTTGAGTAACGAATGAGATATAGCTATTTAAATATTGGTAAAAACCTGCAAAACTGACAAAAACATCCTGACCTTGCGAGTTCAGGGCAGATTTAAAGTACATTAGGTTTCGAATGAGCTAAAGTGACAGTTGAATTTTTTTAATTACTCTTGGAGTACTAACCATAAAACTAAAGCATGCCTCGATTGGATTAATGACGGCTGAGTTACAGCCTTGTGAATTTGGAAACAAATGCACTTTTTAAAAGTATTCAAAACTTTAATATTTCTGGAAAACTTTTGTATAAACCATTTTTAACTTGTAAAACTTAAACGCAACTGTGTATGGGTGATGTAGGACTGATATTATTGCATTTGCATCATTGCACGCTAGTTTTCATTATTCTAAAGGCATATTATTAATTTAGGTTGCGGCTAGAGTTTTCGTGCCTCGTTTTCCATTGACGATATTACTATTTACTTAAGGTGAGTTTATAGTCCCTACTTTTATACTTTTTAATTATTTATCAAATCTCGGGGATGAGATCATGTTTGTTTTACAAAATGGATGCAAGTACATTTTAATTCAAATATTACGAGTTTGCCTAAGTAGCTATAACCCACTATGCGCATCATCATGAACTGTCAATTGCATAGTTGTAATTGTTAATTGCATTATGTGAGCGCGAATGTTATGAATAGATTTATTGGGAATTAACATCCCCGTTCGGGTGATCAAATATCATCGGTGAACGACGCATACCATGTCGGATTTATAGATGTTACAGGTTGAACATCTACATTGGGCAAAATCACTTGTATTTTATATACATTCATTGTTGAACTTCAGCGTCATGAGCTTAGTGCATTTCCTAATACATTTTTGTGATATTGTAATTGCTACTCTATTAAAAGGAAATCTTGCTATCCACTTTATTAAATTTATAAACCTATAAATTCACCAACATTATTGTTGATGTTTTAAAACATGTTTCTCAGGTACATAAGTGATATGTGCTTACTTGATGTGCATTGGAGTCCAAATAATACAAGATTACTTTTCAAACGACACTTAGAGGTCGTTCTCTCATAACTTGTGCAATGGTATTATGAAGTAATGCCCCGGAACATCATTTTCGCTGCGACCCATTTTGGGGGTGTTACAGATTGGTATCAGAGCCCTGGCTATAGAGAACTAGGTTGCATATTTTACCTAGACTATAACCGTTTTCAAACATTGCACCATACAAAAGTTTTTCAAGGGACATACATACAGTACTGGTTTGCATCTAGTATACATGCTTGCATGTCATGCACCATTTTAGCATTAGTTGGTTATAGTAAGTGCTTATATAGATTATATACGTGCTTACATTTCTTTATGTATATCTTAAATTATATAAGAATTATTTATATATATACTAGAACATTTCTCAAAATATTACGAATAACACAATGGTCCAAAAAAACCTTACAAGACATTAATATAGCAACTCACAACATTTCATCTTCGGAGCACGACTTAGAGAACTAACTAATTCTTTTATTGCTCCTCTAATTTTGAAGAAATCATGCCTGTAACAAGACAAGGAACAAACGACGCCATGACTCCAGAATCCATTCAAGCTATGATCGATCGGGCAATCCAAAGAAACTCTAACCAAACTCAGGATGACGATAGCCAAAATTTAGGAGGAGGAATCAGAAGGCCTGTGCAACCTGCACGTTCCTTTGTACCTATCTGGCTTCAGGAAAAATGTTCAACCTTGAATTCCAATTGGAACTGAAGGCGTTGTTGGCTTATCTCAATGGCTCGAAAAGATGGAATTAGTATTCCACATTAGCGGTTGTGCCGTTGAAAATCAAGTGAAGTTTGCTACCTGCACTCTGCTAGGTGTTGCACTAACCTGGTAGAATGGTCATGTGAGGACCTTAGGTCATGATGCTGCTTATGCTATGACTTGGGATATTCTCAAAAAGAAAATATTGTCCAAAAGGTGAAATCAAGAAACTTGAAATTGAACTATGGAACTTGAAGGTCAAAGGAAACGATGTTGGAGGTTACACTCAGCGTTTTCAAGAATTGGCTTTGATGTGCACTAAATTCCTTTCTGATGAGACCGAGAAGGTCGACAAGTACATCAGTGGACTTCCCGATAACATTCATGGAAATGTTATGTCCGCAAGACCCAAGACTCTTGATGATGCTATCGAGTTGGCCAACGACTTGATGGATCAGAAACTCCGCACTTATGCGGAAAGGCAAGCTGAGAACAAGAGAAAACTCGATAACAACAACCAGGATCAACAACAACTTCTCAAGAAACAAAATGTGGTTCAAGCTTATGCGGTAGGGTCTGGAGAGAAGATACCGTACGGAGGGTCTAAACCTCTGTGCCCTAAGTGCAACTATCACCATGATGGAGAGTGTGCACCCAAGTGCACCAACTGCAAGAAAGTCGGTCATTTGACAAAGGATTGTTAGCATCCCATTAATGCTAACAACCAAAGAACTATCACTTCCTATGAATGTGGGAATCAAGGGCACTACAAGAGTGATTGCCCGGTGTTGAAGAACCAAGGTACTGAAGCCCGAGGAATGGTGTATGCCTTAGGAGGAGGAGAAATCGACAAGGACACTAACAACATGGAAGACGATATCAATGCTTAGACTCTATCTCCTCAAAAAGTTCTTGTTGTATTTTCTCTTAAAAATTTCCATTGTACTGTACGAACAATTTCAAATTATCTATCAAATCAATGTGTTGAGAAAATTTCGTCAAATTTACTTTAATCCTCTATTTATTTATTCAATTCATTCCCACAAATATTATAAAATCGTAACACTATTTTGATGAAAATGAGAATAGCATCGTTAGCCCTCAAATACACATAGCCTGATCACCTATGTATAATTCAGGAAAGTATCATGCCATGCTGAGAAGTAGTCACCGTAAAACTATAAAAAAAATCAACTTTTCTACTTATATTCTCGAAGGACAACCCACCGACAAGTTCAACCGTCATCAAGGAAATTGAGACCCGTACCAATGTGATTCCACCTTAAGATAACAAATTGACTTAGCACGTATTAGGAGAATTAAGACAAGTATATACACCTCTTCATCAACACTATTTCGGAAGGCAACTCGAACTGAATTGCGGGACGCAATTCTTTTAACATGCGAAGACTGTAACAATTCACATTTTCACGTTTCTTTTTATGTCAAATAATCCATCAAATGAATTATTTTAAGAATTTTCGCGTTTACTTTTAATTTCAACCGTTAATTAGATCCGTAAACTGATAATCAACCAATGAAATTAAACCTAAATTTAACAAATATTAATTTACGTTAACTAAGTGTTATGTAATTATTACGAATATAATTTATAACTTTTTATGTTTTATTTACGATTTTTTTTACGTAAAACTCCTAAGTTTTGCATTTTGGCGTTTGCATGCTTGCACAACATACCCAATACCACCACTATACTCATTTATACACTATAACACTTTATATACATTCAAAATTCAAATAATTAGCCCTTTCTAGGCATGTACGCCGGCCACCTATAATGGGTAACTCCAACCTTTGTTTTCAAGCTTTGGAAAGTTCAATGTTTTCATAAACGATCCTAGATTGACCCAAGTAAATTTAAGTACATGCAATCCATTTCTTCATTCAGGCTTGACGACTTTGGCTGTAAAGTAAACACCAATTCCTCATTTTATCTTGCGTTATATTGTGACCTCCAAAGTTACTTTAACTTTGTCCCAAAATGGCTTGCAAATAAAAGATAAACTAGTAACTTCTCATCTCATTCAACACGCAAAGCACACACTACTCCTTTTGTTCCTACACTTGCTTGTGACTACATAAGTCATGGTCAAAACTACCCATCATCCTATACTACACATGTATCTAGTAAACCTTGGAAAAACCATACTCACTTGTCCCTTTTCCCTGCTTTCCCACGCCTCAACCAAGTTCACAAACCTCCCTTCCCTCTTTGGTATTAACATATTCTTGTGACCCCAAAAGTTTATTCAAACCTTACTATTAAAGTACTATGTAAACTAACTCCTATGATTCACAATTTAAAAGCTCCCAAACATCCTGCTCTCTTCCATTGTACACGACAGAATTCACAAGCAAAAGAAAAGAAGCATTTTATTAGGCTTTCCTCATAACAACAAACTCAAAAAGAATATACATCCCCTCCTTCTCTTTCTCTATATACACGGCAACCACAATGGTAGAAACAAAGATTTGCAAATTGGTGAAAATGGGCCGAGTAGGGACTTTGAGACAGAAAACGACCCATTTAGGCAGTAGGTATGGGTCAGGACTATAGTGAAATGCCTAGACCATCCAACAATGTAAAAATAGGAAGTTGAATCACTAAAAACGGACATTGTATAGAAAGTTACGATCGTTTTAATGTTTGACGAAAATCTGTAAGAAAATACCCATCACTGTCATAGTAATTCGGCTTTCTAATAGCTTAATTCGGGACCAGTTTTGGGCATCTAGATTAGTATGGGCATTTTCTGATAAAGCAATCCAAAGTTGTATAGGAGTCGGAACTCTAAAAATAGCAAGTTGGATCGGGTCATTTGGTTGAGTAACGAATGAGATATAGCTATTTAAAAATTGGTAAAAACCTGCAAAACTGACAAAAACAGCTTGACTTAGCAAGTTCAGGGCGGATTTAAAGTACTTTAGGTTTCGAACGAGCTGATGTGACAGTTGAATTTTTTGAATTACTCCCGGAGTACTAACCATAGAACTAAAGCATGCCTTAATTGGATTAATGACGGCTGAGTTACAGCCTTATGAAGTTGGAAACAAATGCACTTTTTAAAAGTATTAAAAACTTTAATATTTCTGGAAAACTTTTGTATAAACCATTTTTACCTTGTAAAACTTAAACGCAACTGTGTACGGGTGATGTAGGACTGATATTATTGCATTTGTATCATTGCACGCTAGTTTTCATTATTCTAAAGGCATATTATTAATTTAGGTTGCAGTTAGAGTTTCCGTGCCTCGTTTTCCGTGCTTACTTTTCATTAACGATAATACTATTCACTTGAGGTGAGTTTATAGTCCCAACTTTTATACTTTTCAATCATTTATCAAATCTCGGGGATGAGATCATGTTGTTTTACAAATTAGATGCAAGTACATTTTAAATTCAAATATTACGAGTTTGCCTAAGTAGCTATAACCCACTATGCCCATCATCATGAACTGTTAATTACATAGATGTAATTGTTAATTGCATTATGTGATCGTGAATATTATGAATAGTTCTATTGGGAATTAACACCCCCGTTCGGGTGATCAAATATCATCGGTAACGAACGCCTACCATGTCGGATTTATAGATGTTACAGGTTGAACAGCTACATTGGGCAAAGTCACTTACTTGTATTTTATATACATTCATTGTTGAGCTTCAGCGTCATGAGCTTAGTGCATTTCACAATACATTTTTGTGATATTGTAATTACTACTCTATTACAGGAAAATCTTGCTATCCACTTCATTAAATTCATAAACCTATAAATTCACCAACATTATTGTTGACGTTTTAAAACATGTTTCTCAGGTACATAAGTGCTAGGTGCTTACTTGATGTGCATTGGAGTCTAAATAATACAAGATTACTTTTCAAACGACACTTAGAGGTCATTCTCTCATGACTTGTGCAATGGTATTATGAAGTAATGCCCCCGGAACATCATTTCCGCTGCGACCCATTTTGGGGGTGTTACACTTTAATTCATTCCAGGGAATCTGGTTTGCAGCATTGATTCCTAAAGAATGGACATTGCGATTCCACCATGTTAAAGCACGACCTTTTAGGGTGCATAAAACATACTTAACCTTATCTTCTTTAGCAAACTTACTGATCTCGAACACTGATTCCATCTTTTCAAACCAGCAGCTCAGTCCCACAACACCTTCGGTTCCATTGAACGAATGAGGTTTACAGTTTAAGAAGGTCTTGTACGAACATCCACGCACTTCAGGTGCTATACCTCCTCCATCATTTCCTACACCAGCTCCTCTAGCTCCTTCTGGGTTGGCTCGATTCCTTTTGTACTCGGTAATAGCTTCATCTACCTAATTTTTTACGAGTCTTTCAACGGCCATTCGTTTCAATCGTCTAGATGGCACGGTTCTATCAACAACACAAATACATAATCCAATAAGAATTTGTAAAGTATACAAGGTTGAGATCATAATAAAAGTAAAAGAAACGAGATAGAATGTGAATATAAACAACCACGATAACCAATGATACTTCATTAAGCAACATAATTTTCATTACAACATAAGATAAGTTTATCATAAGCTGTGGTGTTTACAAAAGAGGACAAAATTACACCCGTCATCATAATGCCTAAGAACTGAGACTCGCATTTTAATGGTAGTACAAAATCCCTACACTAGAAAACATAAAAGCTAATCTACTAGGAACCATCAGGTGGTCCCTGTAGCTCTGAATGCTTGGAATCTTCATAAACTACTAAGACATCAATGCTCAAACTAGGGCGTGCCTCCATGCACCACCCCCCCTGATGCCTCAAACGTTGCTAGAAAACCCAAACACCGCATGTAAAAAAACTCTCCTTCTAGCCTTCCTCGGTCCATAGCTTGCCAAGTAGTACCCTGGCCTCAAGCTCTTCTAATCGTACTTCACTCCTATCCGCCTCCCAGTCTCTGGCCCTAATCCCTCCTGTGAGTGCTAAAACATCCATCAATAACCCTAGTAGAAATCCTGCCTCAATGAAAGGCCAAGGTCAACATCGAAGGCATCCATCGCCCCCGAATCCATCGACCCATATCCTAATAGCTGCAATCTCAGTTTAGACGGGGATCCTCATACACCCTGCTAGTCCCAAAGTCCTCACACTACCATACAATGTCTTGGTATCCTCCCTCAACCTTTTAACCTCACGATCCAAGAGGTATGGTAGGGGCGAAGGTATAGGTGATGGTCCCCCCACCTTAAATATGCTACCAGGAATGTGGCAAAAACCCCAACAGGAAGGCCCCAGAGCATACCAGAGCAACAATATCAAATCCAATGAAACTCTAACAGGGTGGAGTAAACGTGGTGACCTAGAAGGCGAAGCAACAACATGAGGAATGACCTCCTCAGGATCCTCCTCAGGCACCGCTCCAAATCCAATCCTCTATAGGCTCCTCTCAGAACCATCGTCATACACACTCTGGACATCCTCTACATCCATGTCGGTCGTCACACAGGGATAGTCAACACGTTAGCAAGATAACGGCTCAGCCATAATACTCTGAGGTAAAAAAATACATAATTAATAAGTATACATTTATTTATATATACCTTTTATATAAATTAAATAGTAATGCTTTTATATATAATCATAAAAATCAGAAAATATTCAATAGTTAATAGAATAATATGCCTTATTATAAGATAGAATAACGATACATTAGAAGATAGCGTAAAGATCAGAACAAAGAAAGGCGAGTATTTAATAAATATTCCTTTATATAATACGAAAATTGATGCTCGAAGGGATAAATACAATGAATCAAAAATGTATGTCGCGCGCGGATATCAAATAAAACAAAGAGAGACTCTTAATTTTGAAAAAAAAATATATAATTATAGTCTAGGTTTTGAAAATGACATAGTTCTCTATAACCAGTGCTCTTGATACCAATCTGTAACACCCCCAAAATCTGATAGGGTGCTACTTTATAGCACAAAGTACAAGTCATAGAAAACGGCCTTTAAATAAGACATTTTTTAAAAGAGTTCACATTTGATTTAATAATAATATCAGAGTACAATATAACACGTCCCAAAGTTTTAAAAACAATAACATAATGTTTTATCAAATGGATAGTTTGATCAAATTAAAATAAACATGCAGAAGTCTTCAAATGATATTTGCGCGACTCCCCTCCAAGAAACTTACAACTTAAGGACTTATGAGATAAAACATGCTAAAAAGTCAACAAATAATGTTAATGAAAGTCAGAGTTTTTTAAAGGTAAGAAAAATGGACCCAATAATTTAAGTAATGGTAGACGAATGCGCGAAACACATTCATACTAGTTTATAAAGAAGTTATTATTGCCCTAAAAGCTCATGACATCGAACCTTAACAAGTTATGCAATCCACCAACCCAGATTTTGTACCCTAAGAACCTGGATGTCGGCCAAACATCACCAAATACATCAAATGTTAAATGGCTCCCGTTGACATGAATTAGATGGTTACATACCCGACGGATTGTCTGGCAATAGATCTATTCACAACACTCACGTTCGCTCTCCTAAAGCAATTAACGGCTCATGATATAGGGGACTTAAATGGCAGTAGTGGTACTTAGGTAATAATATTCTGGCATAGCATATAGTTTTAGTACTTGCGTCCAAACCTTACAGGTCATCAACATTTCGAAAAACCCTCCACAACCTACTGATCTAAATTTGATTCGAAAATAATGTTGCAAAGTTTTAGAGGGAAGCTTTGAAAGCTTCTAAATCATTTAGTACATTGCCATTTTTTTAATACATACTAAAGAAGGTAAATACATCCTAAATACAGAAAATACATCAGCATAAAATACTTCTACAAAAGAGATTATATAGAAACAATAGCCTTACAAGGAAGATGAAAAAGAGATGGTGAATGATAACAACAATCAACCACTCTTGCTCTATAAAAATTTCGACCCAAATCAAGCTATCCCAACCAAATACTTGCAAAAATCCCTCTTTATTCCATAACCAATTTATCAATAAACCCTTTGAATGAAAGTCTTGAAAGTGTTTCACCAAAAACTATGAACCAAAACTTTAAACCAACAAACAAAACCCTTCTAAATGTTCACTAAACCTCACAATATAACCCTGAAACAACACTCCAAACACATCAACAAAATCAACCCCTAAACCCTTTAAAAATAGTGTTTCTTGGTCTCTTTGAAGAGCTTTCAACACAAGCAATACAACTAGCACATGGTTCTTGATTGGTTTCCTAGAAAAATTAGTATGGAATGGGTATTGTGGTGGTGGTGGGTGGCGTCGGCTAGACAAGAGAGTAAAAGGCGAATATTTTTTTTGAAAAGCACGATGATAAATGAGGAGGTGTATGCATGAAAAATGATGAGGAGTGTGGAGATTATCAAAACCAAAGATTTGGTTTAAGTGTGTGTGTGTTCCCAAGGGGTAACCGGCCCTTGGGTTTTATTTTTAATTTTTTTTGAAGTGTATTATTAGTTTTGTGTATATAAAGTGTGGTGATTTAAATAAAAAGGTATGAGCTTAATGCATAAGCGTAAAGTATACCTAAAAGTCTAGACGAAACTACAAAGTGGAAACATAAATACTATAGATAGAATTAATATGCTTGGGAATACTTGCAAAATAATAAACTACGTAGGACACATAGACATATATTAAATTTAATGACGGCTCACGTTAATTAAACGTTTTACTACAACGCAAGGTAACTACTTCGGTAAATCGTAAAAAGTAAAATTTACTAAAAACTAAATAATGAATAGGAGTATGGATTAAAATAATGACGTGAAATTTACGAAGTATTACAATACAATCAGTAAATTTTTCACAAGTGAAACTTTTATTAAAGAATTATGTGTTAATATCATGATTTGGAGTTATGTTAACGAAAGGATGCTAATAAATCTTATTAAATTATTATATGTGTCATTTGGCATCCCGTTCGACCCTAAGTTTTTTTATAAGGATAGGATAAAACTGGGGCAAGTCTAACTTAAAGACTTTTCGGTAAACAAAAGTGCTTGGCGGGAGACAACCCGAAATGTAATTTCTTGTTTTTTTTATCTAGTCTGTCTTTTCAGGTTTCGATACGGCGTATTCAATTTATTGATACGGCGTATTGGTCAACCTGGACGTTATCCTTTATTTTTCCTGCACTTTAAAAAGTTTTATTATCAGATCTCTTGATACGGCGTATTCAGTTCTCTAAATACGACGTATTCAACCTCTGACCAGTTTTAGGATTTTATTTTTACAGGTTTTAATACGGCGTATCTAGTAACATAGATACAGCGTATCGACTTATTGTATAGTTTTAGGTTTTATTTTTTTAACCAAACGACTTATCGTAAACAAAATTGCATAGTTTTCTTTTTGATTCAGACAGGAACTTGATGATACATACTGAACGAATTGGTGAAATACATATAGTATGGAATATAGTGTGGAAGTTGTTCGTACTAGAATTCAGGGCCGCTTTTACCACACACTAGGGGTGAGCAGAAACCGCACCGCAAACCGCAAAACCACAAAAACCGCACCACGGAAAAACCGGTGGATCGGTTTTAAGAAAAAATAGAAACCCCAAAATGCGGTACGGTTGCGGTTTTACCCGTAAAACCGAACCACAAAATCCATACCGCATCGCACATTAATTTAAAAAAACCAAAAAATAGCACATTGATTATTTAATGTGTGTTATAAGGCTTCTAGTGCATATTATCAATAATATTCTAAGTGATGTGTGTGTTTACATTAAATATATGCATTGTTATAACCGAAAAAACCAACATTGTAAACCAAAAACCACAAAAAACCACGTTAATTTTATTAATCATAAGTGATGGTGCGGTGCGGTTAAAACCCGCAAAATAAAAATCGTAAAAACCGCGCGGTTGCGGATTCTCACTTTTTAAAAACCGTAATTGCGGATGCGGTGTGGTTTTTTTCGGAATCCGCACCGATCCGCACCATGCTCAAATTTAAAAAAAATTAGCAAATTTTTTTGAAATTATTAGTTACATGACCCGCACACATAACCTTTATTTCTAATTATGAGAATTAAGCCTATCCATTTCTCCTATTTTACCCAAATTCCACAAAATATGAGTGTGCCGGTGACTGTAGTAAATTTTAGAACTTGGCTTGATATATCTACTCGAGACCACAATAATAAGTATTACTTTGGTAATTGGAGTGGCCTGTCTAAACTAGTAAATTTCTAGAATTACACCAAAAAGCCTTTCCATATTGTGATATTAACTAACCACATTGGTTAGTTAACCCCTGTTAGGTATTCAGAAAAGTCTTGATCACTTCTAAAATATAGTTCATAGCTCGTAGTCAAACGTATGGTTAAATGTAAGCTAACCGGGCCAAGCCCATGGCACACAAGGCCTATGGCCAGGGCGGGAGCTGGGCGGACATTGTACACGTATTTTAAAAACCACAACCCCCACAACCCAACCTCAAGCTCCTAGGAACATATTGACCCAATTTAAACCCCTTTCCATGTCTTGGAGATGGTGTTGGTCATTTTCACATAATACTATTTCATATTTGTTTCTCTCCTAGAAGTGTCCAACCACTCTCTCTCTCTAAGATTCTTGCTTAATATTGTTTGTGTGATTAGATAACCAATATTCTACAATTGGTATCAAGAGCCATGGGGTGGGTTGAGTGATTTTGTGGTTTTGTTGTGCTTATTCGAGTTGCTTATTACGGCTTATTCGAGCTTATTTACTCTTCGACATATTTTTTTATTTTTTTGTTTTCTTTTCGTTTACACAATATTATTCTTTGTACACAAAACACAAAAAGTGATCACTGTTATTATTTATTAGTTAAGGGTCACATTTTTTTCTTGATCAACAAGTTTATATCTTTCTTTTGCAAACCCAAAACCTGGCTTGTTCTTAATATCAAAACGTAGCTTATTTCTCTTTTAAAACAGCTTATTCAAAGCTTGTTGAAAGCTTATAAGGCACGCCCTCTTTTTTTCTTCATTTTTAGGTTTTTAGCTTATTTTCGAAAACAACGCCTCAAATTTTCACTTTCAAACCTAAGTAGCTTATTTTTGTTGTTTAAAAGGGTATTTTCGCAGCTTATTATAGTTAAGAAGTTGCTTATTCTCAAGCTATTTCTGGGTTTATTTGTGTAATCTCTTCCAGAAATAAGCAAAAGGACAAGAAAAACACAACTCCTAAAATTTTGGATCTATGTTTTGTTTTCTTGTGGATAAAATTACAGGCGATTTATGTTTTTAAGGGCAGGCGAAATATAACTTGGTTTTCAGTGAAATATGCATTCTTAGTTGAGCAGAATATACAGTCTTTGTTTCAGCGAAACATACCAATTTGTGTTCAGCGAAATATACTGATTTTATTCCAGCGAAATATGTATGAAAAGGTTAAGCGAAATATATATGAATAGATTAAGCGAAATATGTATTAATAGGTTAAGCGATTTATGCATTAACAGGCTAGGCAAAATATACACATTTTTTAAACGAAATATACATATTTTTCAGGCGAAATATACAAGTTTTCAGGTTCATTTTAAGTTATTTTGGGTTTTTCAGTTTCAAGTTTCGTCATTCGCGGGTCTTAAAACTATACTTATTTGAATCGCGGTCCTTCAACGATCATCACAACGTGCTTTGCTTATCTTGAATCATACGAATCGATTTTGGAAATCTTAACCTACGTCTTTTGTTTAAACGAAGAAGATGACCAGAATCTTGTTCATGCATACGTGAATAAGATTTAATATTAAGAGATTTAAAGCTTTATTTTGAAAGATCAAAATTAAAAAGGTTCAAAAAGAAAGTTTAACTAGTTTTTCTTTTAATAATAAGCTGGAAATGAACAACCAGTTTAACTCGGTCATCTATTAAACACGAGATTCAGTCAATGATGGATGTTCCCATTCATCAAAAGGACCCAGCTGTCTAAAGAACTCCACTCATTTACACTGTTATCTCAATCGTTACTGAAAAGACAGCATAAACCTACACTACCAACCATACGAGCTCAAGTTATAAATGTGTCCGAATCTGTTTCGTCCTTAACGTTTGAGCAAAGACTTTCAGAACTTGAAATGAAAGTTGAAACAATGCCAAAGAGAGCTTGGACAGAGAAAGATAATGTGGAAACTATAAGGGGTGGTTGAATAGTTTACAGGTTCGTTTTGTTTTAAAAACTTTGCTTACAAAATATGTAGATTCTAGTTGTATGTTTAACCAATTCACAATATGAACAAACAATATAACAATCTAAACTAAAGCTAAATAACAATGACAATGATATAAAGAGATAAGTAAAGGAACAATCAAACCAAGACACCATGATTTATAATGGTTCGACTACGAAGCTCTTCTTCACCCTACTCCACTCCCTGAGTATCCTACTCAAGATTTCACTATGTCAACAAGCTCCCTTCAGGCGGAGAAAACCGTTTACATGTCGCTTACGTTATTTTCTGACACTAAGCTAAATGTCGAGTCCTAATCTTAGCTAGAACCAATCTATCACTTCACAATCAATACACAATCACTAGATCTACACTATCGGATTTACATAATATCTGAATCACACAAATACACAAGATAATTACAATAGAGATTTGATGTTTAGAAGACAGAAGGAGAGATCAATAGTTTATCACTTCGTTTCTTGACGAATACAAGTGTTCGTCTCTTGCACTTGAATAAGAGGGAAGAGATAAGAAGAAGAGATTAGATCACTTGAAACAAGATCAAGAGATGTTAGTAATCCAGATATTTAGTGAGAGATAGAAGGTTTTTAGAGAGAGAAAGAGGTGTGAGAAAATTCATGCAAAGAGGTCTGATTTTCAGCAAGGGGTGGATTAGTATTTATAGGCAGGAAAAGCCAACGGTAACTGACGGCGGTCCCGGCGGTCCCATATATAAAAGGGGGCCGCCAGGCCTATAAGGGGGCCGCCAGTAGACTCTGCTCCCTTTTTTTTATCTTTTTGTGGGGAATGTTGTATCTGGTATAGAAGCTTTCGTTTTGGGTGGAAAATTTGAATTTCAAATTTTAAGTTTTTAATAAAACTTTTCTTTTAGTTAAAAAATATTTTGTATAATTAACTTTGTGAAAATCTTTTGTAAAAATGTAATGGATAAGAGAAAAATATTTTCTTGATCACTAATCATGCTTAATGATTTGTTTGTTCATACCTTAAGTGATTACTAATCTTAGAAATGGAATTTTACGATTAATAATTTGTAAACGTTTAATTTTATCGTAAATGTTTTTACATTTTGTTATTATCAAAACGTTGAGAGGTCGAAAAATATAAATAACATTTTTAGACATTATTTGTATTAACAATCTCCCCCTTTTTGATGATGACAAAATATAAACTCATTTTGTATAAAATTAATAGTTACACATTATTAATGAGTTTTGTTCCATTTCTCCCCCTTTTTGTCGAATTCAAAAAGGATGATCGTCGAGTAGTTGTAGGAAGAAAGAAATCGACGATATCAAGACTCCCCCTTGATGTATGCTCCCCCTTGTTCGGGGCACCAAGGGATCGATCTTACGAAAATTGTTTGCTACAAAACAAAGTTAGAGATACAAGTGCAAGACAAATATCTTTTAAGCAACACATTATATTTAAGTCACCCAAAAGAGAGTTTCATTCAACCATCAAGAAACTCATACAATAGCAAAAGCTACTAATACATTCATACAACATAAAGTAAAGCTAGAGCTAATACAAGATAATTAATCCATAACATACTACATGTTTCATGAGATAAAGAGAGATAATACTACATAAGTCATAAATGATTCATGATTGATAGATAATGACTTTTTGAGCAAAAAGGTTTGGGGTGAAACGTTTATGAAAACATTTGAAGACATTTTAAGGTGGAGGTGGAAAGTGTACGGTGATTGCGGTAGTGAGAAGATACTCAAGATGAGCAAACATGATGTTTATCTCATCTCTTAAGGTTAAGAAAAGAGTTCGGTTATGAAAGCAACATATGTAATTTGACCCATGGTAGTCATGGTAAATGTAGTAAAGAGGGTAACCCATGATAGGTGGTTGAGGTTATGGTGGAGATGTTGGTGGTGGAGTGCCATGAATGTGATCAAGAGAAGTGATTGGTGACAAAGAGAGTGTGATATCCAAGGAAGGATAACTTTGAAGTGGTTGAGCATTTAGAGGTCTAGGATGAACATCCGAAATGTTGTCAAGCAAAGGATTAAAAGGATGAGGAGAAGTTGGTTCATTTGAAGATGGTGCTGAGATTTAAAGTTTTGATTGAAAAGAAAATGATGTGTTCTCTTGGCTTGATGAGGTTTGATTAATGGATGTGGTTTTTGATGGTGCATTTGGAGGAGTTGGAGATGAATAAGTTGTAATAGGAGAAGGTGTGATGGTGACATCTTCATCACTAGAGATGTTGACAAATAGTTGTCTAGGAGGGATTATGGTTAGTTTGATTTTCGTGGAAGGGTTAGAGGAAGAAGCTCTGGTGGAGTTCATGGTAGAATTGTGTGAAGAAGATGAAGATGGTAGGAAGAATGAGAAAGATGGCTTATTTAATTTGAAATCAAATGATCAAAGTAGAAAAGCATGAGAATTAAGGAAACAAATTCCAAAAGATGTTTAGCAAAATGTAAGAAGTGTAGTTGGGTCTAAGAGAGAATAGCCAACTACACAGAAAATCAGGTAGTCACAGTAAAATTTTTGTGACTTCTGATGGCGGTCCCATAATTATGTGGCGGTCCCAGATATATTAGGGGGCCGCCTCTTATTTATGGGGGGCGTTCTCTAGAGTCAGGAAAATTTTCTAGTTCTTTCTGATTTTTTGTAAATCCTGTACATAAAAAGTTTCCTATATTTCCTTTTGCAGTCAACTCTATTTCATCATGAATTATCTACTACTCAACAGTTAAAGTTCATAACAATCATCATTCCAAATTCAATCAAAGAAACACATATATGCATATTGACTATTAGATAAGCATGTAATAGTTTCTTTAGGTAGGTGTTCCACATGTTCACTTTGTTTTCCTACCATCATGTTCTTGAGTGCTTGTCCAATTGACCTTAACCCTTCCCGGTAAGCATCTCGTTGTTGTGTTTGAATATTAATAGTTTCGGAGAGATGGGTGTTCAAGTAATGACTTTCATGAGGAGGGTTTTGATGGACTCTAGAGACAACATTGGACGATGATGAGATGTTTTGGGACGGAGATGAGGAGTTGGAATGAAATGATTCATCACATCAATTATCAATAGGATCATCAAGGATGAGATGAGGATGGATGATTTAGAGTGGTAGAGGGATGAGCTAGCATTTGACTCACGAGGTCTTTTCTTGCCATGATCCGATCGCGTCTTTCGCTCATAGTGAGGAGCGAGGGGATGCATGACTCGATCATGTGAGATATATAGATCAATTGCTAGCTCAGGAAAGACGGACACAACATGTTTGAACAATCTAGTCAAAAGCATTCCATAAGGTAAGAGTTCCTTAGGTTTGCTTCGAGTCTTTTCCATTCTTTTGAGAATGAAGAATGCTAGATTGTATCGAGTGGAGGTTTCAATGCAATAAAGCATATGACACAGACAAGCGGAGACATGATCCTTATGACCTCCTAGACAAATGACGTTTTCATGAATGATATCAACCCATGGTTTCATATGAGGTTGAATTTCGCGAGTTAAGATTTCGTTTTTGTCGACGACAATGGTTTTCTTGTTTTTAGTACGAGTGACTTGACCTTGTCTAGGAATTTGAATGAAGGACTTGACGACACTTGGAGACGGAGGAGTGGTTTTATAACAACCTTTACTCGGAACACTTATTGACAAGTAGTCGAGTGACCACATGTCGGTGTGTGATGCATGACCTTTGAACGGTATCTTTAAGATTTGACCAAATTCCTCAAGAGTGAGAGAGAAAGACTTACTTTGTATGACAAGTTGACCACAAAATGACCCGTGGAGTTATAATCAAAAGTTAGGTTGATATTAGAGCTCGAGAACAAAACAAGGAACAATTTGTTCGTTTAGGTTTAACAAACAATCAAATTCAATTGATTCAAACTTAGCACGGATATGACTCATGTTTTCAAAGTTTTGACTCACAACCCTACCCTCATAAAGTATCATTTTTTAAGATTTGCAATTGTGTTTCTTATGGGTTGATTAAATTCACCTGATATGAGTGGAATGTAGTTTTGGGTCTTTTGATGATCTAGCGAGGTAATTGGAGGCATTGTTACCTAAAATAAAACAATCAAATCACACTTTAATATCTTACATATGTGTTGTATATGAGTTTCGTTCTAGTGTGTCCTAGATGTATACAAATGTGAGTAACGATTAACTCGACCTAGAGATAAAATCCTAAGAGTTAACCCAAACGCTCCTTAATTTAATTTTGATCATCCAAACAAGTTGAAAAATACATATGAATTATGTATCTCAAAATTTGTTCATGAGATCATTATGCATGTGTTTGAAAAAACGTTTTTAAGTTGTATTAACAATACATAACAACAATTTTATTATGTTCCTAACGTGAGTGATTTGAAAATAAAATTGGGGTTTTGGTTCAAAATCAATTTTTCAACAAATTCACTAATGTATGCAAATCCTATGTCTACGGGAAGCATATTAGTTATACATTGTATCCTAGTAGTCTTAATTGTACAAAATTGAAAGAAAAATGAAAAATCCCCAATTTCAATTTTTGTGTTCATCATGAACCCTAGACTCAAATTGAAAGAAAATAGATGAAATGACTTACAATTGATGATCTTTAAGATGTTGTGAATGATTGTAGGTGTTGATTTTATCTTCAATTTGTGTTTTAATGGGTGATTTTGAGTTTTTGGGTGGTTTGAGTCGTGTTCGTCACTTGTAGATATGAAAGGGGGTGTTTATTTTTGTGTTTTGAAAATTTTTAGTTAAGTGTTCAAGTTTTGGAGTCTACTAATGGCAGTCCCATAACGTCTGGCAGTCCCAAATATATTAGGGGCCACCTATGGTATGGGGGCAGCCCTCAGTGAAGGGTTTTGGACTCAGTTTTTTACGAAAATTTTTACGAAGAGGAGTGACATCTTAATTTGCATTTCGCGAATTAAAAATGCTTAAAGTACTTTGGATGAAGTATTCAAGTTGTCACGACACGAAATGGAACACGAACTAAAATTGAGACAGAAGGAAGGAGAAGAGGACTAATATGATTTATGGAATGTGTTCCATTATTCCTAAACCAAGACGTAGATAGTTAAACGATTCACGTTTAAGGGGTTTCATAAGAATGTCGGCGATGTTGTCGACGAACATCAGTTTTTCAATTGAGATATGTCCTTCTGGATATTATCACGAAGAAAGTGGTGACGAATTTCAATGTGATTGGTTCGAGAATGGTGCATCGGGTTTTTGCTAAGGTCAATCGCGCCTTTATTGTCGCACATGATCGGGACGTCTTTTCGTCGTAGTCGCTAGAGCTTGTTTCATCATAGTGCTTGTTGACAGCTTTCTGGCGCTTCCGTATTTGGCTTCGTAGTGGAAATAGAAGACTAGGTTGTTTCTTTCGAGACCAAGATGTTGAAACAACAAACCCCGAACGAACAAATTACGACCTAGTGCTCTTTTGATCCTCATAATCTCCCGCATGATCAAAGTCGGCATATACTACATTTTCTATGTCGATCCCCTTAGGATACAATAATCCTAAGTGTGTAGTGCCTTTAATGTATCGGAAGATACGTTTAACCGCTTCAAGGTGAGAGGTTTTGGGAGCCTCTTGGAAGCGGGCACAAAGGAGATAGTAAAACATGATATCGGCCCTACTTGCCATTAGGTTTAATAAACTACCTTTTCATGCCTGAATATTGGTACTATCTACCGACTCACATTCTTCGTCTTTCGTGAGTTTGGTATTGGAGGACATGGGGATTTTCATTGGTTTAGATTCTTCTAACCTAAATTTCTTAAGCATTTCTTTAATATATTTAGATTGATTAAAGAAAATACCATCTTCCATTTGTTTTATTTGTAGTCCAAGGAAGAAGTTAAGTTCATCCATCATGCTCATCTCGAACTCGTCATGTATGATTTTGGTAAATCCATCACACAAGTCTTGACAAGTCGAACCGAATATGATGTCATCGACATATATTTGAACAATGATGAGGTTTGAACTTCTCTTCTTAGTAAAAAGAGTGTTATCTACCATTCCTATTTTATATTCATGTTTAATAAGGAAAGCTTTTAATCTATCATACCAAGCTTTGAGTGCTTGTTTAAGACCATATAAAGCTTTCTTTAGTTTATAAACATGATCTGACTTTTCAAAATCAATGAATCTTGGAGGTTGTGCCATGTATACCTCCTCATTGATAAAACCGTTCAGGAATGCACTTTTTACATCCATTTGGAATAGTTTAAAGTCTAAAGCACAAGCATAAGCTAATAGTATAATAATTGACTCAAGTTCTAGCAAAGGGGCTAAGTATCACATATCGATGCCCTCTTGTTGATTATAGCCTTGAGCAACTAACCTAGCCATATTTCGAGAAACAATACCGTTCTGGTCTAATTATTTGTAAACACCCACTTAGTTCCTATAATTATCATATTCCTAGGTTGTGGAACTAACTACCAAACGTTATTAGCAATGAATTGATTTAATTCTTCTTGCATAGCGACTATTCAACCATCATCCATTAAGGCTTTATTCACGTTCTTTGGTTCTATAGTTGATATAAAACAAAAGAAGTTACTTTGGTTTTGGGCTTGTGATCTAAGGGTTCTTTGGTTAAGATTTCCTACGACATTTTCTTAAGGATGGTTCCTAGCTTCTTATATTGATCTTTCGGCAATCTCTAAAGTGTCATCCACAATGTCATTTTCTAGGTTTTTCTTTTCGGTACTTAATTGATTCTTCTCATCTAAGTTCATCTCCACAAGGGTGATGTATTAGAGGGTGAGGAGTTTATTGAATGGTACGTTTAGTGATTCTTAGACTTTCCTAGTGTGTTGTTTATAATGATGTAGGCAGGGGGGGGAGGGGGGACTTATCTTTTGCGAATAACCTAAAAAGATACCTTCGTATGACTTTGGGTCAAAAGTGTAAGGTAGTCTTTAGTGTTTAGAATGAAGCACTTGCTTCCAAACACTCTAAAGTATTCTAATGTAGGTTTCCTACCTCTTAAGAGTTCGTAGGGTGTTTTTCCTAACATGGCTCTAATTAGGATTCAGTTGAGAATGTATGTTGAAGTGTCTACTGCGTTACACCAAAACTTTTGTGGTAACGATTGCTCATTCAACATAGTCCTACTCATTTCTTGAAGTGTCCTATTTTTCTTTTTAACTACGCCATTTGATTGAGGAGTGCTTAGAGCTGAGAAGTTATATGTAATACCATTAGCATTACAAAACTCTCTAAATTGCACCTCATTATCAAATTCCCTACCGTGGTCAGTTCTTATTGAAACTATTATACATCCTAATTGGTTTTGAATCATCTTACTAAATATTTCAAATTGATTGAAATCTTCGGTTTTGTCCTTACGAAATTTAGTCCAAGTATACCTAGAGTAGTCATCTACTATGACTAAGGTGTAGCGGTTTCCTTCGTAACTCCGTACGGCGGATGGACCGAAGAGATCCATATGAATGAGTTCTAAGCATCTAGTTGTTGAGACTATATTCTTAGCCTTATGACTAGCATTAGCTTGCTTTGCAATTTTGCAAGCATCACAGAAGTATTGATCAAACTTAATCTTAGGTAAGTTTCTAACTAATTCCTTAGATGCTAACGATTGAATGAGACACATATTTGTGTGACCTAATCTTATATGCCACAACATGGAGTTTTCATCAATCGTTGCTAGACAAATTTTGTCTTTAGGCTCATTTCTTAATTTCATCACATATAAGCCTTTCTTCCTAATACCTCTACCTATGACCTTACCATCCTTTGTAATTTCACTATCATGTTCAGAGAAAGTTACTCTACACTTATTATCATATATTTGTCCTATACTTAACAGGTTAAATCTTAAGTTATCTACATGCTCTACATTATCTATTTTGAGAGAGTTATTTGAAATCGTACCTTTGCCAATGATGTTACCGCGAAGATTGCTACCAAAAATGATATTACACCGTTTGTATGCTTGTTGCTTGAGAGAGCTTTCGGTAACCCGTCATGTGTTTGGGCATCCGCTATCTTTATTCCTTCATCGGGTTTCAAGTTGACTCCTAGGCATATCGTATTTTATATAGCAACACTCAAAAACTTGAGTCCCATATCTCATGGGTCCAAAGTTGTTAGTGCTAAAAATCCCTTGCATTTGATGCAGTTGATTGGGATGCAAAAATGGAAGACACATTTCTCATGGCATGTAACTTTGTCGTGGGAGGTTGTTCCAAGTTACAGGAAAACCACGAGGTGGATTTTGTCAACCAATGTTTCTTTTTGGTTGAGGTGTTTTAGGACGATGATAATTATTTATGACTCTTCTAGGTGGTGGAGTTTTTGATCTAAAATTTGGTTTTGAAAATCCAACTCTAGGTTTTGACAATGGCTTATAGAATTGCTTAACTTCATTGTCACTAGCAACGGGAACTCTTACATTGTTTACTATTATGTGTTTTGGTCTAGGACCCAAAATAGATTTTTGAAAAGACACACTTTTCTCAGATCCAGGTGTGATTCCTGGTGGCGGTCCCATATTTACTTTGGGGGCCGCCAGCACATTAAAGGGGCCTCCCATATTTATGAGACCTCCATCAGGGGATACCTTTTTCTGAGATTTCATAAATTTTATTTCCTTAGTTCCACTAGATGATGCTTTAAATGAATTAAACCATAGACCTAATTTTTCACGGAGGGTTTTTGATTATTTAACATTTCATTTAAGTAATATGTTTTCTTTTCAATCTTGGTTAGTTTAAAAGCTTCCTCTTTAAGCTTTTCATTTTCAATTTTAAGCATATGACATTTTACACATTCGAGATCAACTTCCTTGTTTTTCTCGAGTGTAGACACTTTTTCTTTTAGAGTACTAATTTCCTTTTCTAAGCTATCTCTAGTGGCTTTTAGTCTTTTATTTTTAGTGATTATCTTTAAACTCATTTTGCATGGTTTATCATATTCATTTTCTAGTATTAAATCATCTATTGATGAGTTTTCATCACTAAAGTAAAAGGATTCGAAACATACCTCACTTGATGCTTGAGCTACTAGACACATTTCGTTATTGACTTTCCCATCATCTTCTTCACTGCTATCACTCCAAGAACCTTCGACAAATGCTCGTTGGTTCTTGTCTTTCGGTGGTTTTGGACATTATCCAATTAGATGATTCGGGTTGCCGCATCTAAAGCATTTTCTATCACTTATACCGTTTTTGTCGTCTCAGCTTCTTTGAAACGTCTTTTTGTCGTTCCTAGGTTGTCTCACGAATCTACCTCTTCTCTTAAAGAATTTCTTGAAGTCTCTTACCACCAGGGCGTATTCTTCGTCTTCACTCACGGGACGTCGAACACTCTTCATCTAGCTTCTTTCTTTGCTTTAGCATAGTTTTCATATTAACTTTTGCTTTGACTATTTCGGAATCTTTCTTGATGATCATTTCGTGAACTTTGAGGTTCTCGATAAGTTTATCAAGAGATAGTGATGTTAAGTCTTTCGACTCTTCAATTGCCGTGACTTTTTCTCTTCATTTAGGATGTAGAGCCATAAGAAATTTCCTAACATAGTTCTTCCTAGAATAACATTCATCAAAAGCTTTTAGACTAGTAATAATAGTATTAAATCTAGCAAAAAAACTATCTAAAGATACGTCTTCGGAAAAACGAATTTATACATATGTGACCAAATGGTCGATCTTATTATCTTTGGACTTGATTTATTACTTGGTGGGGTGATAAACAATGTTTTCCAAAATTCTTTTGCCGTTTACACATGAAATTCTTCATATTCGTTTTATAGGCATAGCATTATACATAACAATTTTGCTTTATTATTTTTCACGAGTCTCTTTTTAAGATCATCGCTTTATTTTTCAAAAGGGATAACCTCATCTAATTTGGTTTTCAGATTTTATTGAATGGGTTAAAAATCACCGTTGGTAATAGCATGCCAAAGATCTAGATCTTTTGATTTAACATATGTCTCGGATCTATTTTTTCAATAAATAAAACTATCGCTTTCAAAAAGTGATGGTCTTTACATAGATTGCCCTTCTAGATATTTTTCGGAATCCATAGATCGATCCAAGCTTTAAAATACAATATATTTTAAAAATCTTGAGTGATCTTGGCTCTGATACCAATTGTGGAAACTAGAATGATGGGTTGAATAGTTTACAGGTTCGTTTTGTTTTAAAAACCTTGCTTACAAAATATGTAGATTCGAGTTTTATGTTTAACCAATTCACAATATGAATAAACAATATAACAATCTAAACTAAAGCTAAATAACAATGACAATGATATGAAGAGATAAAGAAAGGAATAATCAAACCAAGACGCCAAGATTTATAGTGGTTCGGCTACGAAGATCTTCTTCGCCCTACTCCACTCCTCGAGTATCCTACTCGAGATTTCACTAGGTCAACAAGCTCCCTTCAGGCTGAGAAAACCATTTACACGTCGCTTACATTATTTTTCGACACTAAGCTAAATGTCGAGTCCTAATCTTAGCTAGAACCACTTCACAATCAATACACAATCACTAGATCTACATTATCGGATTTACACAATATCGAAATACTCAACTACATAGATAATTACCCCATTAGAGATTTGATGCTTAGAAGAAAGAATGAGAGATCACTAGTTTAACACTTTATTTCTTGACGAATACGAGTGTTCTTCTCTTGCACTTGAATGAGAGGAAAGAGATGAGAAGAAGAGATTAGATCACTTGAAACAAGATCAAGAGATGTTAGTGATCAAGATATTTAGTAAGAGAAATAAGGTTTTTAGAGAGAGAAAGAAGCGTGAGAAAATTTGTGCAAAGAGGTCTGATTTTCAGCAAGGGGTGGACCAGTATTTATAGGCAGGAAAAGCCAACGGTAACTGGCAGCAGTCCCGACGGTCCCATATTTATAAGAGGGCCGCCAGGCCTATAAGGGGGCCGTTAGTAGACCCCGCTCCCCCTTTTGTCTTTTTGTGGGGAATGTTGTATCTGGTATAGAAGCTTCCGTTTGGGGGGGGGATTTGAATTTCAAATTTTAAGTTTTTAATAAAATTTTCTTTTAATTAGAAAATATTTTATATAATTAACTTTGTGAAAATCTTTTGTAAAAATGTAATAGATAAGAGAAAAATATTTTCTTTATCACTAATCATGCTTAATGATTTGTTTGTTCATACCTTAAGTGATTACTAATCTTGGAAATGGAATTTTACGATAATATTTGTAAAGTTTAATCATATCATACGTTTTTACATTTTGTTAGTGTCAAAACGTTGAGGGTCAAAAACAATAAATAAAGTTTTATAGACATTATTTGTATTCAAAAGATAAGAAAATGGACTGATGAAATGGTACAAATAATTGAAAACCTATTGATGGAAATACGATTCAAGAGAAGCTTGGAATGCTTTGTTGGTGGAAGGAAAATTGAGACGGACAAACGACTACTTCTGAGGACAGTATGACTTGCTCATACTTGGTTTTATCATGTCAGGTCCTGTCTCATAACTTATGTTGTGAATATATGTATATAATGCTAGTGTGACACATAAAATTGGGCTAATATAGTGTTTGAGTATGAATTTTCAAGAATTTTTTCAATAAATTCAAAATATTTCATATTAACATACTCAACACTATATAATACCCTCATAATTGAGGGGGAGCATTAAAATGTTCCTAATAAGGCTTGCTAATAATCGGAACATTTTTCTCCCCAAACAGTTTTCAAACATATTTGAATCATTTGATATACAAAATAATAAAAGATTTGACATTTTTGATAAGGGGATAAAATGTGATTAAAATATACAACTTGTAATATGTGATCTATAAAACTCAGTGCGATCTCCCTTCTCTCCATGCTAAACAATTTTGGTTTCGTGTGCGACGCTCTGATGCTGCTGTGAGAGGTAACTAAACCGCTCTGCCCTCTCCTTACTCAGAAGCCTGGAGAGCCAACGAATAGCCTCGCAAGGCCGTTAAGACGTAATCGTCTGTCTTCTTGTGCATCACCGTGCCAGTGTGTTTTATCTATCTCAGTACCAGTACCATCCTGAGCCGACGCTCCCTTCGCTCTCCTAATGGGCTTGAGAAGGCCTCATCGAGAAAAACGTACCCACACAGACCTCGGACCTATGTACTTAATTTTATTAGCTAGTCTAATAAGGGGGGGGGTTAAGGTTAGGTATTTGTTCCCATGATCCAGCCAGAACCAGAGGGATCTACCCAAGGACATTCCATTAGATAGAGTAGAAGTTCTTAGGTATGATACAAAAGGAGTAAAAGTGAGAATGTGAATAATGCAGACTAAGACAGAGCTAACACTTAGAACAAACCCAACAAGGTATTAGTGATGAAGTTTTGGTAAGCCATTAAAGGGGGTTTGGAATGAAGAATGAAAAAAGAAATGTAAAGATAAAGGGTGAAAAGAAAGAAGCCCTCCTTACACTTAGGCAAAAACCGGATCAATACATATGCTATCAGAAACACTAAGATGTTGTCTAGTATTGAAGATAGTCATCATGGACCCACCCATGATCGCAATGCACAAACCATTCTAGCACTCAAGTCTCTCAAAAAGACTTTGTTCATTTCTCACGGATTAAAACATATTTTATTGATTTTCTCACTCCGGTTAGTGATATTGAAACAGGTGGCAGTACTGCTCAGCCTCCAATACTTAAACAAAATGCACTACTGGGTTAGAGACACAGAGATCATTAATAAATATCATTAGGACACGATCCAAAAATACATTGTTATCTACCACTGTGAAAATAAAGTGATAATACTAAGAAGGTCTCTAGCACTTTATCCTGGTGATTCATTCTAGACATCAGAGGTGTACTTCACAGTATTCACAATGACGATGGAAATCCTACCAGTGCCAACATCAAACAAGCATTGCGGCAGGTGAATTATGAGATCCTATATGGATCAAACTTGTGACAACTGAATATCAAATATCAGTTCAGTATACGAATTAACGGATCAATTGTGAAAAGATAAAACTTTTGGTGTGTTGTAAAACTCATTATTCTTTAACACACCAACTGATTTTCCGAAAATCAATTTTCCAATTTAGTCCCGGGAATTCCTCAAAGGTAATCCAGGACATAGGAAAGCTAAACACGACATTGACGACCACTTAATCGAAAAGATAGTAAGCATACGATCACTCTTACCGTTTTGTTTGCTTTAAGACGCTCTGGTAATGAGAACGGCTAGTGTAGCTGTGAAACCCTGTCAATGAGATTTTTTTGAATTCAACCTGGTCACAGGCAGTATTTATACTGATTAACGGAGAACCGTGGTTATCACAACCGTATTTGACGAATTGACAAAGACACTATCGTCCATATATGATGTTTATCACTAACCTATACATGCAGGTTTTCCCGATGTGCAGCATCTTAGTCCTGAGAGTGTTTATTCTGTTTTTATAGTGCAGATTCACTGCCACACGCTCATGTTCGACCAACAAATATAAAGACATGATGAAAGCTCAAGTACATGATACAAAGTCTTCCGCTACTCTGATGTCAAAGGTCTTCCTTGAAGTCAAGAAGCATTCTAGATAAAGCATTTCAAAGGAGATAAAGCTTTCAAGACAAAGAAATGTATGAGCATATTGGTCTAGACGTCATAAGTTCACAAGAAGACAAAAGATTACAAGATGATGATTATGGCTGATGATCTCAAAGAACTCAAGATCACAAGCAAGTCAAGCTAAAGGAATAAGCTCAAGCCTAAAGACAAAAGATCACTACGCATATCACAAGATAAATACAAAGATATAAGACTACGAGCAAGACTGAAGACATTCGTAAAATGCTAAGCTTAAGTTGTTGTAAAATGGAGTGACCTCCCTTAGTGGGAGATTCTTAGGTATTCAGAAAAGTCTCGGTCACTCATAAAATATAGTTCGTAGCTCGTAGTCAAATGTATGGTTAAATGTAAGCTAACCGGGCCAAGCCCATGGCACACAAGGCCTATGGCCGGCCATTATACACGTATTTAAACCCCTCTCCATATCTTGGAGAGGGTGTTGGTCATTTCATAGTATCATTATTCTCTCTTTTGTTTTTCTCTCTAGAAGTATCCAACCACTCTTTCTCTTTCTAAGATTTCTTGCTTAATATTGTTTGTGTGATTAGATAACCAATATTCTACAACCCCCGTATAAGCCCTTTGTTTACTCTCATTTTTAGAGTAAGATACCCCTACAAAAACCTGCTGAGCCATTCCTTTCTTTTGTTACACCTGAAATTTGTTTCGTTACACCTTCACACCTTAGCCTACCCTATTAGATTAAGTTCTTAATCGGTTGCTAGTTACTTTTGTGTAAAAGTATGTATTTCCTGTTGTGCTATGCATATTTCCTATCTTTGGTTGGGTCGGGAAAATTGCACAATGCAATGGGAATGTGAAAGTAGTAGTTTAATATTCCGTATGCTCATTACTTTCACTTTTATGACCGTATATTAATTATTCAGATTTATCGTGTTCGTGAAGTGGTGGAATTTACACCCAATTTTTTTTTTCAGTATTAGTATAAAAAAATCAAAAAAATAGAAAAATACAAAAAAAGATGGTAGAAAGTGAAGTTTGTTAGATAATCGGTTCGCCTAAACTTATCCGATATTATTATTTATGTGATCGATTATTCGTTGGTACGTGTTATAAACCAACGATGTAGAGTTTTGTTGTATTAGAGTTGGTATGTAATATAAACCAGCTATGTATTGTTATAAGTGTTAGATATCACCACTAGTGTTGTAATTGGGATGATTGAGAGTTAGCCGTTACGGGAACGCTAACTAAGGTTTGTTTTTCTATATGATTGAGGCATCTTTATGTCTTTTTCATAGGGATGGTCGGGAAAGTAACCAGCAATATTGTACCTTATTTGTTTGGACTTAATCTATTTGTTTTGTTATGTTTTACACCAATTATATATTTCTCTTGCCTAATCCATATCCTTTGGTTACTTGAAAGAGGATGCGAGCAATCACATATGTCTATTCCGTCGTTACGGATGTGTATATGTGGTTTTGTCCGCCTTGTTGGTTTATTACTATTGGTGAAAGATTAAAAGATCCTTACCTTATATCATTCTTCATCCTAACCTTTAGTTTTGCTCGAATGAGGGGGTGAGCATTCACATGTGTCTATTCCATCGTTATGGATGTGTATGTGTGTTTTTGTCTCTTTTGTTGGTGTAACGCTATTGGTGAAGATTACTTGGTCCTATTCTTTAGCTTATTCGAGTTAGGATGCGAGCAATCACATGTGTCTCATCCATCGTTATAGATGTGTATGTGTGGTTTTGTCCGCCTTTCTGGAATATTGGTATCGATATATAAGAATTGAAAACTAATGATCCAAAACCCTTAAACCTTAACCCAATTTACCTTTTTCGACTTGTTACTCCTTAGCTTTAGTGGTGGAGATGTGTATACTTGCCAAGCTTATGATAGAATACTCGTCACGACCGAGCAATTGAGCAAATTAGTTAGATGTCACCACATAGAGTAGATGAGTGATTTGAGTGTTTTCATTTCCTATTTCGTGAGGTGCTTGGTTGTGTGCTAGTACTTAAATGAAAATATGCTTAAAAAACCTAGACCTTTGTTTGGGATACATTTTCATAAGTTTTCTAAAGTCTACTTGAGGAGAAGTAGGATTCAAGTGGGGGGATATTTGATGACATCAAATAAGGTCATAATATTAGCATCATTTATCCCACTTATGTCGCTTGTTTTATAATGTTTTATATGAGATTTGGTACTTAATCATTTATATTTGTTAATCTCAGTAAATATCAAGCAATTAGAGAAACATAGAAGAAAGGACGTGTTTTGGAGCTTAAAATGAAGAATTCAAGAAGTCTACTGTTCCTGACATTCAATATGCCGTATTATTCTAGATCCTATACGCCGTATCAAAAGACTTAGACGAATTCAAGACCATTGTCTGACTTTGAAGAATACGCCGTATCCAATTCATCAGATACACCGTATATGAAACCTTGGTCTACATTCAATGTAACACGATCTCAAGCCTATACGTCGTATCCAAGTCAATCTATACGCCGTATAAGGAAGCCAATCATCGAATATTCCAGAAGATTCAAGCATGGAGCCCACTCCAAGTAACTAGATACGCCGTATCGAACCCCTCAAATATGGCGTATCAGGCATTTTTCAGAGGTTATAAATACCAAACCCTAAAACGAATTTCAGTATATAAGTGAAGCCCTAAACCACCAAGTCGACTAAGAGACGTTTATAGAAGCAGAAAAGGTCAGTAAAGAGCCTCAAGATCAAAGGAAAACTCTTATAATCTTCGCACAACCCAATCCGCGTTCGGTTTTCATTCTTTTACTTTGATCATTCATATATGAAACCGTGTGTATTTTTACAATGACTATCAGCTGATACCTTTAGGTATTAGCCATGTTTATGAAGATTTAATGTTTGGTTTGTCTATCTAGATTGTTTATTACTTGTTTCATGCTAATTATGTTTATCACGTGATGCTTGTTTATGTTTAATCATGCATTTAATCTATCATTCAACTTGATCTAGTAATATGGACCAAGTAGAGCTAGAGTCTGGGATATAACTTCATATAGCTTATGTATGCCTTGGAATCATTGGATTACGAATTAAAAGTCCTTGAGTGCCTCCCTAGTTTAAAGAGTGATAGACTAAGTGGTGACTTAGGATTACAAATAACATTCTATGGCTTTGCTTTAGGTCACGACGAACTATAGACTACCAAGTGCATGTATGCAATTCAACATAAGTGGGTAAAGTCTCGATTAGCTAGGTTTTAATATTCACCAGTATTGACTCCTAAGATAGATTATAATTAATGGATGTATGCTTGTGAGACGTTCATTAATTTTGACAGGATTAATTGAATAACGTTTAGGGAGAAGAGCCACCTAAACCTTGAAATGATATAACATCAACATAGTAATACAATCATTGCACTTTAGACAATACCTGCATTTTATTAGATTATTCATGGCTGATATGTTTTCTTTATATTTGTGCTAGAGTGCTTCTCTATCGTTTGTTATCTTCTTGCGTGTGTTTACTGCTTTACTTGTCATCAACTTAGGAATAGAATATCTAAAACCGTGCCAATCTCTTCAGCTAAAAACCCCCCTTTTTGTCACGTTAGTTTAGGTTAGATTGATAGATATAATTAGGGACTAAACATAGATAAATCTAAAATACTGGTTGACATAAGAATTACCTTTCTCACTCTCGGTGACGACACCCTAATTCACCAACTGTCTACGATGAATTCAGAAACATGCCTGTAAAGCATTTCTTATCGGTGAAGTCCGGCAAAATATAAATAGTAAAACTTGGATAACATACATTACTATGCAAACGACACGCCATCAACAATTATCAGTAAATTCTACACCAATAGGCTGAAAAGGGTTTTATATAGAATTGTCTCAAGTAATCAAAGTGCTTTCATACCTGGAAGAAGTATTTCTGACGAGTGACGACATTCTCCTAACACAAGAAATGTTAAAATGTCATGATTTTCATAGTGCGAAAAAGGGATGTGCTTTTTTAATTAATATTATGAAGGCTTATGATATCGTCAATTAGGCATTTTTGGTAGAGAAAATGAAGGGCTTTGGTCTTTACTAATTAAGTTCTAAATAGTAATGACTTTTTTAAATTTTTTTACGGGGGGTTTTTGTACATTACTTAATAAGTGCGTGAATGGACGTGAGGTTTTTGGTGTTTAGGGATGTAGAGGTTTCAAAAATATGTTATTTTGTTTTTCTTCTTGTTATGAAGTGTTCAATCTGTCCTAAAAGAAAGATTTAACCTGCCTGGCCACTTACCTACCATTATGGTTGTGAGATTTAAATATTACATCTTGTGTTTTACTACTGACCATATGTTCTGTGCATGGGAGATTGGATGTGTTTAATTACACATATCCTTGACCCTTTAAACCGGGGAACTTAATGACTAAAACGTACCAAAATAATTGTATTGTCTGTGTTGCATTTGTATGTGAGGTAACGGATATCAAGAAAGGAAAAATCAAAGCCAAACGAAAAACGTGCACGGAGAAGAATGACCATGAGAAGTCAAAAAGACAAGTCAAGTCAACGAAAAAGTCAAGTCAAGTCAACCCCGGGAAGTGGCATGGAAAAAGCATCGAAACGGAACCGAAAACCTAAATTTGCAAAGTGGCCCACCCAGACCCACCCTTATTGAGGCCCGGGTCAACCACTTGTATCTTTATAAGCTTATGCCTTCTAAAAGGCAAGTCCTTTTAAACCCTACCCGGCCCCCAACAACTAGCCCACCATCACCCTTTATAACACCCCGTTAATACCCGTTACCTTTTAAACTTAACCCCGTTAGTCCTTAAGAAAAAGGACGAAACGGTGCAAACCCCAACCAAATTCAGGACAAAGATTTGCCACCAAACAAGGACACTAGATTGCAATGCTCTTTATACACTTCAGGAACTTTCTTTTCTGTTTCCATAAACTTCAACTATAGCGGGAACATATTCATTCATCTTCTTGATAGTGTCCTTTGTCCTGTCTCAACTAAGACAAGACTCATCCCCTTTTTTTTCCATGTCGACCAAACCTTACATACCTCTTATCCACCAAAAATCACCTTTTGCCATCCACTTACAACTATTCTCCAGGAACAAGACAAGAGATCAATGGCTAAGATGACAAGACTTGGGCACTACTTAAATTCAATGGCCAAGATGAGTCTTTGAAGACTCACACACAACAAACACACCTGCAAGAGCTCTCACAAAGAAAGCACACCTCCTAGAACCTTCATTAGTTTAGTATAAATAGAGCTCACTTATAAGCCTTTTGGCAGTTAGTTTTTAGTTTAAGTTTTTCACCTAGTTAATCTTTATTGTAATCTTTTTAATATTGTAATGCTTCTTTTTATTAATTAATGAAATTTTAGTTTTAGCTTAAAATTTGTGGTTCTTAAATTTGTGTTTTAAAGTATTCAAAAGCCTTTCATGAACTGTTTTAAGCTCTTATAGAAACTTATAAGCAAACTGTTTTTATTTATATATAAAGTTTTTAAGAAAATTTTACAAAAACAAAAAAATATATCACCCTCAAATACCACAGCTTTTTGGATGATAAGCCGGATTTGGAAGGGCTTATGGACACTACTAGCTTATCTTTGATAAGCTAGAGCTTGTAGATAAGCTCTTTTGAGCTCATTTGCCCTGTTTTGAGCAAAGGCCTTTGTAAGTTTCATTTTTCCATTTATAGCTTATTTACTATTCAACTGCTTATTGTGCTTATTATTTGCTTATTGCTGCTTATTTATGCTTATTTGTGTTTATGCATGTGTTAAAGTTAGATAGGAATCAAGTCTAATTGCCTGCATTTGTCATTTTTGTGTTTTGTCAAAACTGTCAAAAATTTGCTAAGTATTGAAAAGTTTGAGAAAATGCTTTTTCAAATGCTTATTGTGGCTTATTCTGAACTTTCAACTCTCTTGATGAATGGTTGGTATAAGCTCTTATGAGGTCAAAGCTTGAAATCTTGTTTTGTAGGTTATATAGTCATAAGGATCTATTTGATTGCTTATTTTTAAGCTCAAAATTGATGTTTTGTTAAGTTTGCAAAAGTTTGCAAAAATTTGTCTGTGTCAAAACAGTGTGAGATAGCTTTTTCATGAAGCTTTTTAAGTGCTTATCTGAATTTCAAACTGCTTTTTCATTGTTGCTTATTGTAGCTTTTTGGCCAATCTTTTTAGTGGTATAAGCCACTAAGCCATAAGGATCCTTTTGCTAGCTTATTTTTAAGCTAGAAAAGTCCCTCTTGGCCTTTTTGCTTATCAGTTTTGGCCAAAAAGCTATTTGCTTATTTAGGTTTATAAGCTTATTGCATTTGCTTATTCTAGGTTAGTATAGCTTATTAGGTTAGTATAAGTCCCCTTTAGCTTATTTTCCTTTAGTTTTGAGCTTATTTGAGCTTATTTGCATTTTAGCTTAAAATTTCTAAGTTTTATAGCTTTTTGATTATTCTGTCATTCTAGCTTATTGTAGTTGCTTATTTTTGTTCTTAAGTGCTTTTTAGATATAGCTTATTATCTGTCTTAGCTTATTTTGAATTGTCATTTGCTTTTTAGTGCTTAAATTAGCCAAACAGTTAGAATTTTAAAGTTTAGTGTAGTTAAGCTTAATCTGTCCCTTATTCAGCTTATTTTAGTGCTTATTCATGGTTTATAAAAAAGATGTTTTTGTAAAAAGTGCTTATTTTTAATCCCTCTAAAAGTTGTAAAAAAATGGGTTTTAAAAAACATTTGAGAATTGGGGGAAGTCCCAGGAGAGCAAGGCTCGAACCCGGGACCTCACCCCTATTCACCAAACGTTTTTACCACACACTCCCTCTACCACTCGCCTTTGGGTCTTTTTCGGTTTTACTTTGCAAAATCAAATACTTATACACGTTTTGAGCTCTTTTGTATAATAAGTTGTTTTAGCTTATTTCACAGCTTATTTGATAAGCTGTTTTCTCCAGCTTATTTTTATTAGATTCCTCATTGTTCAATGCACTTTTGCTAATTTTTTCAGATTTTTATTAAATAGTTTAGTATTTTTAAACATTTATTGAGTTATTCTTCTTAATTTTCTTGGAGGAATGTATCCAAACACTTTAACCACTTCTTGATCTGATCTTGAAACACTATCCATCTTCATCAGCAACTTTGTCTTTTCAGCAACACATCAACCTCTTTTCATCAACAATCCAACTAAGTTAGCTTTGTAGTTTTTGGCAAACTACCAGCCATAAACGGATTTGATGTTCCTTTACCAGTAGCCGTTTGCTCTGGGATAGGTCAAAACTCTTTATTGAAAAATATGGTGAGTTTAATTACCATACAGTTTTTGGTAAACTATCAACCATCAACGGAATGGATTTGTCTTTACCAATACCGTTTGCTTTTGGACTAGCCAATGCTTCATTGCCATAACATGGTGCATTGATAAACCATATAGTTTTTAGCAAACTATTAGCTATCAACAGATTTGAGTAGTCTTTACCAAGAACTGTTTGATCTTAGACTAGCCAACTCTTTACCATGAAGCAAGGTGAGTTGAGAACCCTACAATTTTTGATAAATTGTCAACCATAAATGGATTTGAGAAGTCTTTACCATAGCCGTTTGCTTCTTGGACTAACCAGTTTCTTATGCCTATTAAGCATGTTAAAACTGATGAACATTTGTTGTGGGATGGTTAGCCAAACACTCAAAACCATTCTCTTCTCCATTACATCATCACTCATCTAATCTGTTGCTTAATAAAATCTTGATCAAATCACGGGCAAGCAATACTTTCTCTTTCAATTCCAATCCAAGATCAAGCATCCTTTGCAATAAATCCTTGGAAAGAGGATACCTTCTTTCAACTAACATATGGATGACTGTCCCATCGTAAGTTCTAGTGATGTAACTCCACATGCTTCATCAATCTCAACGGTGACAATTCTTACTCTTGTTGATCACTCTAGAACTATCACTTTGCTCATTCTCTTTGTTAAGGATTCCATCGTTTTCTTCAATTTTCCCTAAAGAATCAACTCAATTCCTTCAATGTAATGCTGAGTACTGCTCCATATCAGGCATTACAAGTGAATTAATTCCTTGGTCTATAAATATATGTAGTACCTCTAATAGATAGTTGAATGCTCTAAAGTTCCCATTGGCTATGTAGATAACAAGATAGTCCCCATCTAGTGATGATACCTTGTTTATCCTAACAATAACCAATTTCTTCTCCATTATATCACTATCTAAGGTACCTTTCAAATGTAACAATCTTTAGACATTCCCTATGCTCATCATTACTATCAACATCTGGTTGTGGTCTTTTCCTTTTCCTTGCAATCATCTTCATATGACCACCCTTCCTTTTCTTTGTACCCTGCTCTGTCACATCTACCTTAGCAGGTACCTTTGCTGTGTCTTCTTTCTTTGGAGTTTCTTTAGCAACCTTCTTCTTTAATCTCTTCTGTTTAAGATCTTTTGCTCCTTCATTCATCTCCTTAATCTTTCTTTCATCCTCAGTGGAACCAACAGCAGTGAAACTTTCATCAATCCTTTTCACTTTCTCATTTAAAGCTTGTATTTCATCAAAGTTTTATCTTTGGTCTGAAGTTTCTTGCTTCCTACATGTTTTCAAATAAGTCATCATCTGAGTTCCTAAGATGAGTTCTTGGAGGGAGGTTCCATTCCTTATTGCAATAGCTCTTTTTTCTGCAAGAAACCTTCTTTGAGCTGCAATTGTATCATGAAGGAATTTTGCTCTCTCTTCCACAGTGAACTGCTCTCTCTCTCTTCTTCTTGAAGTCTTAGTGCTAGAAGTCTATCAGCTTCCATTCTTGCTTTAATGTCATCAAATTCTTGTATAAGAGCAGCATTTGTAGCTTTTTCTTCAGCTAATCTTTTCCTTTCTTCTTCTGTTTCCCAATCCTCTTGCATCTTTCTTGCAATCTCCTTATCATGAGCAAGTTGCTTAAATTTCTTTTTAGCTTCAGGGGATACCTTTTTGATTCAGTATCAGACTTATCTTCCTCTTCAATTTTCTTTTTCCCTTTATCTTTTGGATCAATCTTTGGAAGAGGCTTTAATGTCAATAATGATTTGGTTGAAGTAGGCCTAGGTCTCTCAGTTTCCTCTATATCCTTTAGTTCAACTCCTTTCTCTTTTTCTTTTGAAACTGCTTTGGCTTGGCTCATGTTAAGAAGAACTTGAGCAATAGTTTCATCATCTCCAAAGATTGTAGGAGTAGGTGTTGCAGTTGTTGGAGTAGCACTTCTTCCTTCAGTTTGATCAACAGTACCTTCATCTAGTCTATCGGAACTATCTTTTTCCTTGTCGGTACTATCTTTTTTGCTTGTCAGTACTAACTCTTGATCTGTCAGTACTAACTTTTAATCTGTCAGTACTAACTTTTGATCTGTTAGTACTAACTTTTTCCGTGTCAGGTACTAAACTACATCTTCAGTACTAACTGCATCTTCAACACTCTCTTTCTCTTCATACACTACATTTCTTGTCCTCCCCACATCTTGAGCATTCTCAGTATCCATATAATCCAACGTATCATCAGCAAGCTCATCAAACAATGGATCTTTATGGACTGAAGGTTCAGCTTTGGCAGATTTCCTCCCCTCCCCCCCCCCCCCCCCATTCCATGTTTGGATTCAGGACTCCTTTTGCATCCAGTTTTTCTTCAAGGATTTCTTTCCTGCCAATCTTTGCTTCAAGGATACACTCTTCATCCAAGCTCTATGGTGTGTGATAACAGGTTTGGCTCTCTTCTTAAGCTTCTTGATCTGTGCCTTCTAAGTGTGTCCTACAATTTTTCCTTAGCTTGATCTGTAACCTGTGTACACAAAGAGATACAAAGATCATATACACTTTGGAGTGTCATGTCACCCTCATTCCCTGAAAGGGATCTATCACTGGATGACTGACCTCCATGATTCCCACCAGAATCCTCTGGAATGGAATCAGGAATATGAGTAGTAGGTAAAGGTCTAGGTGATGGGTCAGACTGAGGCCACAACATGTGAAATTCACTTAGGTGAAGGAGGAGGGGGGCAGTTGTGGTTCAGATGGTCTTTTGATTTTTCACCCTCATCTATGATGGTTGAACCACATAGTTAGAAACAATGGTGTGTCCTTTCCTAAAAATTGTTTACCCTTTTTTAACATAAAGGAGAAAACTTACTTGTCAAAGCATTAAAAAGGAAGAATGGTCTAGGTACGGGTATATTCATTTGGCTGTTTATCCAAAAAAGATTGGAAATAAACGTGGATACATAACAAACTTTTTCTTTGTATCTAAGTGTCTAAGCATACCAACAAAAATTAATTTAGAAAAATTATATTTCTGATTAGATGTTATGCAAATTACAACAGTGGCAATGTTAGTGGGAATTTGATCCCAAGAGGTGCTTTTAGAACTAATACAATGAATTCATTGCATGAAAAAGGAAATCTCCTTGGGGTTGAAAACAGAGCTTTGTTTAAAGGTTTATAACAGTTAAATCCCTCTCTAACCCATGAGCTGTATAGCATCATATATAGCCTTATTTGGTAGAGAATCTATTCCAATCAGCTATCAAAAAGATGATCATTCTTATTGATGCTTCTAATGATAGACCACAGGCTTGACACTACTTTGGCAGTAATATTACCTAACTATTGTGATTTTTTTGGATTAGTAGACAATCCAAAACTGTTCAACAAACTTGTAGTATAGACTACTGGTACTTACAGTAAGAGCATTGTGAATGGAGCTTCGCACAAGAAAATTAATAATCTCATGAAACTATGCATTCCCATCTATCTTCTCTAAATAAGCGACCATTATTGTGTTTAGGGCACGATTCAAGAACAACCATGATTGGAGATCGTCGATGAGTGAGAGATTAGGGTTTGAATGAAAGAAAGTAATTGAGAGAGATTACGTGAGTGAACTGTACAATTGAGATGGGTTTATATAGGTTTAGCAAACCTAAGATCAAAGAAACCATTTCAATTTACACTTTACACCCTTGGCGGTATTTTCTTCAACGTCTCTATAGCGGTACTATCTTTGCCCAACGGTATTAAAACTTTGCACTGTCGGTACAAACTTTTGCGGTATATATATATGGGGCTATACCAAAGGAATTCATAATTTTGGCAACAGCAGTGCTTCAGTACCATCTAAAGCTCTTCCTAATGACTCTCTAAAACTCAAATAACTTTATGAAAATCATCACTATGGTCAAGATTCTTCTGCACACTGAACACTTCATACAAACTATACAACAAATCTTATTGCCTCCCCTTAACTAATGCAACTTATGGATTGATCATCCTAATTGTAACAACCAAAAACTGAAAACCTGCTAACATCAAATGCCTTGGTTAGAAGATCAGCTACATTGTCATCAGTGTGTATTTTAAGCACCTGGATAAGTTTCTTCTCATATGCATCCAGTATGAAGTGGTGCCTAATTTCAATATGCTTTGTTTTGGAGTGATATACTGGATTCTTTACAATGCAAATAGTAACTTCATTATCAATGTAGATCTTTATGTTCATGAAATTGAACCTTAGTCTAACATTTGGTTTTGATCATAAAAACTTTTGACCACAGCAATTTGGCTGCAGCAACATATTCTGCCTTTATAGTAGAATAGCCACTTGGTTTGCTTTTTGCATTGCCAAGAAATAAGTCTCCTGCCAAGAAATTGACAACCTCCTGTTGTGGATTTCCTGTCAAGATTTGCTCCAGCATAATCACTATCTGAATAGGCTTCCAGGTCAAATAAGGGACATCTAGGATACAAAGGCCCAGTTTGGTTTGCCCTTCTAGATACCTAAAGATTCTATTAACAGCCTTAGATGGGAGGTCTTTGGAGTGACCTGAAACCTAGAACAAGCACAGCCTGCAAACATAATATCAGGCCTAGAAGCAGTCAAGTACATTAAAGAACCAATCATGGATCTATAAAGATGTACATCCACATCACTAGCTTCCTCATCCTTGACTAAAGGCTTCTGGGTCTCAATTGGTGTACTAGCAGTCTTAACACTGACAAAATCAAACTTCTTCAGGATTTCTGCAACATACTTATCCTGACTTATAAAGATACCAATCTTCTTTCTGTTTTGATTGTAATTAAGAAAGAAGGTGAGCTCTCCCAATAACTCAGCTGAAATTACTCTTTCATTATTGCCTCAAATTCATCCACCAAGGGATTCTTTGTAGAACTAAAATGATATCATCCCACATAAATTATACAAATATGATATCATGTTTGTCCTTCTTAATGAAAAGAGTCTTGTCAATAGTTCCTCTTCTGTATCCATTCTTCAACAAGAAAGTAGATAAGTAGATACCAGGGCTCTAGGAAGCTTGGTGTAATCCATAAAGAGCTTTATACTTTGTAGACCTTCATTGGATACTTGGATCTATAAACCTCGAGGTTGAGACTTCATAGACTCCTCATCAATTTTTCCATACAGGAAAGCACTTTTTCAACATCCATTTGGATAGACAAAGAATCCTTGTAAGAGGCAAAGGCTCAAAAGATCCTAATGCTTCAATCCTAGGCCACAGGAGCAAAAATACTCATCATAATCTATCCCTTCCTCTTACCTCATTCATCCATTTTTCCATCCAAGTTTTCTCTAACATCCCAACCCACATCTCACTCTTGTTCTTGGTTGATCTTAAGATTACCAGTATTCTACACTTTGATTTCTTCAAATGACTTTGCTTTCAGCTGAGAGTGTTTGTAACCACCCATGTTCTTCAGATATGTCATCGTCAAATTTCTTAATTGAGATTTAGTTGGTTGTCTACTTCTAATCTCAGCAGATCTTTGTGCAGCTCTAAATTTTATTTGAGCAGCAATTGTTTCAGCCAAGTACTTTGCTCTTTCTTTAATTGTATACTCCTCTCTTTCTTCTTGTTGAAGCTTGGCTGCAAACAATGCATCAGCATCAATCCCTGCTTGAACTTCATCATACATCTCAGCTATAGAAGCCTTAGATGCTTCTTCTTCCCTCTGTCTTTCCCTTTCCACCTCTGCCTGCAAGTCTACTTTTAACTTTCTTGCAATTTCTGCATCTCTTGCAATCTGAGCAGCATCAAAATCACTTCTAGTCATCTTCTTTGCAGGCTCAGGTTCTTCTAAAACACCCTTGCCTTTGTCTTTTGGATCAATGTATGGGAGTGGCTTCAGGGTTAAGACTAATCTTTCAGGTTTGACTAATTCCTCTGTATCTTTGAAGACAACACTTTTAGCTTTGTTATCTTTTATCTTAACCAAGGTGTCTACAAGGGTCATCTCTTCATCATCAAAGATTGTTGTGGTTGTTAGAGGAGTTGTTGGATCAACAGTACCAATTTCTTGCCTAGCAGTACCAACATCTGGCCTAGCAGTATTAACTACTGACCTAGCAGTACTAACATTTGGCCTAGCAGTATTAATGGGTGTGCTAGCAGTATTAACATAGTTCTTGATATTTGAAGTATAAGAAGACTATAATGGTAGTACAAAGTATTCTTGAGCAGGTTTAGCCTCCATTTCATAATTTCTTGCATCATTATTATCTTGTATACCTGCACTATTATTAGCTTCTTTTGGACCTGTAGTTTTGTTAGCTTTATTCTTTGCAGTAACAGGCTGATAGTTCATTGAATCAGTTAAATAATCAATATCAAATAGCCAAGTAGGTCCTTTCACTGCAACATTACATTTATTTTCTAAAAAGTTTATATGCAGGTTTTCTTCAACCCTCTTGGTTTCTAAATTGTATACCCTAAAAGCCTTGCTATTTAGAGAATACCCAACAAAAAAACCCTTTATCAGACTTTTCTTCAAACTTGCCTAGGTGGTCAATGGTATTCAAGATGGTCACATGGCACCTAAAAGGTCTTATATAGCTTATGATTGGTATTTTACCAGTTATAAGTTCATAAGGTGTCTTGTTTTGAGGCTTGGTCACTAATAACCTATTAAGGACATAACAAGTAGTACTAACTGCTTCAGCCCAAAAAGTGGTAGGTAAAAATGATTTTGCTAGCATTGGTCTAGCAACCTCAATTAGGTTCTTATTTTTCCTTTCAGTAACTCCATTTTGTTGTGGAGTTCTGGCATTATTGTATTCCCTCTTGATCCCTTTTCACCCACAGAATTCAATAATATCCCTGTTCCTGAATTCTGTACCATTATCACATCTAATAGTTTTAACTTTTTGATTTAATTAGTTCTCAATTTGTCTTATAAAGTCCTTAAGGATTCCACTAGTTTCGTCCTTAGTTCTAAAAAAGAACACCCAACTAAACCTGCTAAAATTATCAGTAATAACAAGGCAATAAGTCTTATGGTTTATACTCCTTACAGATGTGGGTCCAAATAAGTCCATATGTAAAAGCTGTAAGGGCTTACTAATAGAGCTCACTAATTTGGCCTTACAGGAGGCCTTGTGTTGCTTTCCTTTCTGACAAGCAACACAGGTGTGGTCATTTTGAAAAATCTTGGAAGGTAAACCTCTTACAAGGTTTCTATTGACAAGTTTGTTTAAGTTTTTAAAGTTAACATGACCAACCTCCTATACCATTTGTTAGATTCATCAACAGTGGCCTTTGTAATTAAACAAGCTAAACCTCCAGTAAGAACAATGTTCTCTAAGTTGAAACTGTACATACTATTTGGTCTAGGGATTCTAAGTAATACTTGATTTTCATCAGGCAACTTAAAGTCAGGAGACAACACAAGACATTCAGTGTTTG
>BQNB010034257.1:0-51737 GCA_026074375.1 Tanacetum coccineum
TAGTAAAATAGTATATAAAATGTACGAATAATGTGAAATGATGTAGACAACGGTATTACTATATTTATACCCAATCAAATAGCATACATCCATCTTAAAATCTCTAACTCATATATTCATTAAAAATTTTAAAATATGTCAGACAACATACCATTTTACCTTCAATTAGCTATCATGAATAGACTACCAGTGAAGTCTTTACTTCAATTTCGTACTGTGTCAAAGAGATGGAAGTCTTTCATAGACTGTTCCAACTTCATTCGTAATTACGGTTTTCATGAGAGAAATAATTATTGTTTATATTTAACCTTAAGCAAAATATTAAAGGTTTTATCTGCTCGGTAGATGATAATTTAGCATTCACACATGTAGTTTCAAATTTTAATATTTTCTCTCTAACACCAGTTGCTATATCTGAAGGTGTATGGTGTTTTTTATTTGGCGAAAACTCGATGCTATTTCTTTGGAACCTATTACTAAAAAAATCGGTAGGAATATTAGTCCCCAATTACAAGCTTTAACCTGATTCACCAAAAGTGATATTTGGTTTTGGTGTCCGTCCTGACACTCCAGACCCAACACTTTTGAAGATAAATTACCCCTATTATGGTCAAGGTCCATGGTATGTGCCAGTGTTTACATTAAGCTCGAGAATTTGGGATATACTTGAGAATTATTGTTTGTTACGTCTATCTATAAGAATAAAACGGTCAGGTCAAGCAGTTGTGGGTGGAAAAATATTCTGAGTTGGTTTAGAGAAGTTTTGTAGTGATGATGGTATTTCGTACAAAATTACATGTTAGTTTCATTTGATTTGATTACTCACTAATTTCATGTTATAGACATGCCTGAACAGATGCGTGTTGGGGAGTTTTTACCTCCATACTATATTTCCTAGCTTGGAGACTCTATTATTATTTCTGGAAGTTTAAGTTTCGGTGACTTTTGTATTTTATATGCATGGGATCTACAAGTTAATGATGGTGAAGTTTCATCGTATAGACAACTATTCACCATTCCATACCCAGCAGAGCATGAGCTCAAATTACTTAGATTCAGTAAAGATAAGGAACCAATAGTTGAAGCTACGATCTTCTAACAATGGCATCAGTCACTACAAGTGTTCAATCCAAGCTTTCAAACTTTTCAAAACGTTGGTGTCGAAGCAAACCGTGGTTTATTTTTCATTGATTGGCACATACAAAGAATCACTAATTCTTCTTAATGAACAAAATAACGCACTAATAAATTAGGTTTTGTCGTTAATGTTATTATCGTGTTGTCTTTTAATATTGTTGTTATGTATTGTCTTTATTATGTATGGTTTTAAATACATGAATTAAAAAGGAGCGTGTTTAAAAATAAAATGTCACCGAAATGTCTACCCGTTACGAAACAAATTGTAAATAGAATAATACACTTCATTGATTAATATAAAATAACAAACTCTCGCCAATAACTATACCTAAAAAATCCCGCCAAAAATTCTTTGTTACAATAAAAGCAACAATTATCATTAATAACAACAACATATCACACACACACACACACTCTTACCATAAGAATCACTGAAAGATCACACAATTATTATGAAGATGGTTCCATATGAAGCTTTTGTGTGTCATTGTGGAGCCGAAGATGTAGTTCTACGCGAATCGTACCAACCTAAAACCCATGGTAAACTATACTATGCATGTCCACTATCCAAGGTGAAAAATTACATTTTTTGTATTTGTGTATTATATAAATTATCTGGTTAGTTGTTAATAATTGATTTTTGTACTCTTTAACAGACTCGGAAAAATTACTTTGGATGTGAATTTTTTATATGGAAAGAGGAACGGGTTCGTCTGCTGATCCATTTGGAGCGATGTTTCTTCATCCATTTCATTTAGTTTATTACTTGAATCTCAGCTTATTCCGGTAATGGTGGTGATGTTTCCGGCGATGGTGGTGATGTTAAGGTTCGGATGATGGTGGTGATGTTAGGGTTCCGAGTATGAATATGGTGGTGATGTTAGGGTTCCAAGTATGATGATGGTGGTGATGGTGGCGCTGTGTTCCGATGATGATGGTAATGTGTTCTGATGATGGTGGCGATGTTTGCGGTGTAGTAGGGATGGAGATGTTTTTCCGACGTTGGTTTTAGGGTTCCTCCGGTCGAGGTGTGTTTTTTAGGAGAGAGAAAAAAATAAATAAATGAGATGGATGTGTGTTTTTTTAGGCATTATATATGTGTGAAGGATTGAATCATGGCCATTGGATGTGAATGAAATGGATAGCCAATATCAAGTAATTTAATCTTTTTTTTGCCCTTGCTTTTTGAGGATCTCATGTCCACCATGTAAATCCTCACCATTAAAGCCCTGGCTACCGAATCGAGACAAACCATCACCATGATCTCCATCACCTAAAACCTTACATCTCCGAGTATGCATTCCTTATCTTATTGTACTGTTTATTTTTTGATCGAAACCTTAATCATTATTGTCTTCTTCAATCTCCTTACTCAACTAGTGAGTTCATATGTATTTTTTTTGTTAAAAAACATATAGATGATGTTTGTTTGTCTTTTTAACTATTTATGATTAATTTTGGATGCTTAATAATAGTGGCGAAGATGCAATCATAAAAATTATAGAGAATAAGTTGTTAGCTACTGAGCATACCAATGCTTATCTCCAAAACATTATTAATCAGGTAATAGCCCATCAAAGATATGTTTTTGATATTAAAGATATTAGATTTAGGATTTTTGTTTTTTTTGGTAATTGAGTTACGGGTTTATGCTTTTGTGCTTTTATTGATGATTTAAGTGTGTTTGTTGGTAAGTTTGACAGGAAAAAAATTAGGTTAGAAAGATTGTTGCTTATAGTATTATTTTCAAGTACATGGGGTGTTTGGGATTGCATATCTGAGATTGTTAATCAACCACTGACATTGTGAGGTGAACATCCAAGCTTGGGAGAATCTTGAAAAGAGGAAAGCCGAGTTGGAGATGAAAAGAAAGGATGTAACAATATCGTGTTTTTCATTTTAGCAGGCAACTAATAGTTACAGTATACGATCTTGATAAGAGAGAACCAATTTGTAGGGTGTCAATTCTCCGTTTTTCCATTTTAAATTTGATATGCTTTGTTAGTTCTAATTTTATTTTCAATCGTGAATTTATAGGACGACGGCACATTCTGTGAGGTAGAAAATAAGACCAAGAAAAGGTATTATGCAGATAAGAAGAAAGAGTATGACGCAGTTAGGCTTAACCAATATTGTTGTATTTAGCTAATGTGTTAGTTGTTTTTCCTGTCCAAACCAAACCTCAAAAAGGCTCTCCCAAACAGTCCCTTTTAGTCGGACCCTGTCCAAATAGCCCCTTATAACTTTTCAAATAGTTCTGTCCAAACACGGTTTCTGTCAAAACCGCTTGTTAGGATATCATTTCATCACCACAAAACATAAAAATAAGAGAAAAAAACTTAGAGAGAGAAAGAACTAAAGAGAGAAATAAAAGATAAAAAATGGTTACTTGCACTATGAGAAAATGAGAAGCAACACCCTCTCCACACTTGGAGAGGGCTTTATATAGTAAGGTAGGAGCCGGCCATGGGCTTTGGTGGGCTTCCATAGACTGGTCTTGATATCTAATGGGCTTTAAGCCCTTAACTTAGACCCAATTAGCTTATAGAATTCCCGGAAACATAAACTAAACTAATACAAAGTTCGAGAATATTAATGACTATCACTTTAATAAAAACTAAGTCTAACAATCTCCTCTTAAGGGGTGGTCATTGCACATATGGCTTCACTTCTTGTGACGTCTTAAGACTTGGAACCTTGTAGACTTGGGAATTCCTTTGAAGTTCCTTTTGCATGCTTGTGATCTTGAATCTTGATCTTTAACTTGATATTCTTTGACAAACTATTGATATCATGGTTTTTGGCCTTGATTTGTCTTGACTACTGAGATCTTTGAATCTTTATCCTTGAATCTTTATGCCTCCTTGCGATCTTGTGTCTCCACCCTTATGCTCAAGGTCTTGAAAGCTTGCTAACAATCTCCCTCAACATTTTTTTCAACATGATTACTTGTACCACATCATGGTAGGAGTAGTACTTGATCCACTTGTGAGATATATCGACAATCTTGTCGAAAATGTTCTTTTGAGAAAGTGCTTGTACATCAGAGATTGTGGAAGACTTTGACCCATGTGCTTGAGCTTTCATCATGTATTTATCTTTGTTGATTGAGCATGAGGTATTGAATCTTGACTCGACATGGACTAAAAGCTGCTACCACCAGGAAACCTGCAAGTATAGGTTAGTGATAAACATACATGGACGAAAGTGTCTTTGTCACTTCGTCGAATACGGTTGTAATAACCACGCTTCCCCGTTAATCAGTATAAATATTGCCTGTGATCAGGTAGAATTCAAAAGAATCTCATTGACAGGGTTTCGCAGCTACACTAGTCGTTCTCGTTACCGGAGCGTCTCAAAGCAGACAACACGGTAAGAGTGAACCAGATAGTTACTATCAATTTGATTGAGTCGTCAATTCATATACTAGACCAAAATCGATATCCAGTTGACACAAGCTTGATTCATTTAGAATCTCGCAAGTCACCTACCGCAAAGTTGTTTGATGTTGACTCTGGAAGGATTTCCATTCATCACTCTGAATACTAAAGAGTATCACTCTGAATGTTCTGGCAATTACCACAAGGATAATGCGTAGGACTTCTTTGATACCAAATGTTGTATAATGATGTACGACATTTTGTATATTGGAATTTGTGTCCTAGTGAGATTTTTGATGGATCTCATTGGCTCTAGACTCTATAAGTGCGCATTTATTATTTGGTAATCGGAGGCTGGAGCAGACTGCAACCTTTTCAATATCAACGATCTCGGAATGAGAAAGCTGATAGAAACTTGTTGATCTTCGTGAGAAATGAAACAAACTTATTTTGAGAGAAGCCTGAGTAGCTGGGATGGGTTATGCATTGCATCACTGGGTCCATGATGACTTGTCTTCCATATCAGAATCATCTTTGTGATTACCGATAGATTATGCATTGACCCGGTTTCTGCCTAAGGTTGTATGGAGGGCTTCTTTCTTTTCACCCTTTATCCTTACAATTCTTTTTCATTCTTCAACCCCTTCAATGATTACCGAGACTTCATAACTAACACCTTGTTGGGATTGTTCCAGTGCTAGCTTTGTCTCAGTCGGCATTATTCCCATTCTCACTTTACTCCTTTTTTCAATCATACCTATGACTTCTACTCTATCTAATAGAGTGTTCCTGGGTAGACCCCTTTGGTTCTGGTGGGATCATAGAATGAATATACCTAACCTTAACCGCCTTATAACTCTTTAAGAAACAACAGTTGGTCGGTCTATGGGGTATTGCCATGAAGATCCATAAAACCATTTGATAAAAATCAATCAACGTATCAAAGAAATCATTTAAGACACATTGAGTGTTTTCAGAGTTACCAAAAAGCTCCCCCTACACATATGCACCATATTATGAAAGAGTTTTGCACATGCGAGGTTTGGGAATGCACTTATATATTGAAGATCGTATCCGTTATTAATCTGTATTGATCATATTTTAATCACTATTCTCTCCCTCAAAAATTGCATATGTGTTGACAATTTTTGAATTATTAGTGAATTAAAAACAAGTTAATGTTCGGAATTCACATGAGTCTACCTAAGTCTTGGGAGAATAAGAGTGCATGCAGAATGAACTAATTATGATACTCCCCCTTAATTATAGAATATAGTAAAAACTTGGAGTGGGAGTTTGTTGAGCACACAATTTTAAAAGAATTTGAATTTTTTTTGTTTTTAAAAATATCTTGAAAAATTGTGCTCAATAAAAAATGATGTCAGATGTATCTTATTAATTATCATTTCCTTAGTGCTTCTCTTGAGCATTTAAAACTTTGAATGTTTATATGATATTGCTCAAGACCGAGAAGATATGAACTTCCCATTGTGTAGGATAAATGGACATAAATGAACATTTTTTTTTCTTTGGAGACTGATACCTAAGCTGACATTTACTTAGAAGTCGTAGAGAAAAATTTGAAAGGACATGTTTTAAAAGCATTTGAAACTCTCGCTCGAACTTCATTTATATACCCTGTGGAAACTAGAAGGGGGGGTTGAATAGTTTACACGTTTAAAAAGTTTACTTTCAAAATTTTTTAGATCCGAGTTATATGTTTAACCAATTCACAATATGAACAAGCAATAACTATCTAAACTAGAACAAGATAGCAACGATAATAATGTAAAGAGATAAGGATAGAAACAACCAAACCAAGACACCAAGATTTTATAGTGCTTCGGCTACGAAGCACCTCTTCGCCCTACTCTACTCCCCGAGTATCTGAATCGAGATTTCACTATGTCAACAAGCTCCTTTTAGGCGAAGAAAACCGTTTACACATCGCTTACGTTATTTTCTAACACTAAGCTAAATGTCGAGTCCTAATCTTAGCTAGAACCAATCTACCACTTCACAAGATATACATACTCACAAGATCTACACTATCCGATCTACACAATATCCGAATCACACAAATACACAAGATAATTACAATAGAGATTTGGAATTTAGAAGAAGAGAGGAGAGATCACTAATCAACACTTCGTTTCTTGACGAATACGAGTGTTCTTCTCTTGCACTTGATAGAGAAAAGAGATGAGATGAAGAAGATAAGATAAGATCACTTGAAACAAGATCTAAGTATGTTAGTAATCAAGAGTGTTAGTGAGAGAAATAAGTTTTAGAGAGAGAAAGAAGAGACTGAAAAATTTCGTGCAAAGAGGAATAATCTTCAGCAATGGGTGGACCAGTATTTATAGACAGGGAAAATTAACGGTAACTGGTGGCGGTTTGGCTTCCCTATATATATAAGGGGGCCGCCAGGCCTATAAGGGGGCTGCCACCTAGACTCCGCTCTCTTTTTTGTCTTTTTGTGGAGAAGGTTGTATCTGGTGTAGAAGCTTCCGTTTTGGGGGGAAAATTTGAATTTCAAATTTTAAGTTTTTTAATAAAACTTTTTTTTAATTAGAAAATATTTTGTATAATTAATTTTGTGAAAATCTTATGTAAAAATATAATGGATGAGAGAAAAATATTTTCTTGATCACTAATCATGCTTATTGATTTGTTTGTTCATACCTTAAGTGATTACTAATCTTAGAAATAGAATTTTACGATTAATAATCTGTAAACGTTTAATTTTATTGTAAACGTTTTTATATTTTGTTATTATCAAAACGTTGAGAGGTCAAAAAATATATATAATATTTTTAGACGTTATTTGTATTAACAATCTCTCCCTTTTTGATGATGACAAAATATAAACTCATTTTAAATAAAAATAAAGATGTCAAATTATTAAATGAGTTTTATTTCATTTCTCCCCCTTTTTCGAATTCAAAAAGGATGATCGTCGAGTTGTTGTAGGAAGAAAGAAATCGACGATATCAAGACTCCCCCTTGATGTATGCTCCCCCTTGTTCGGGGTACCAAGGGATCAATCTTACAAAATTTATTTGCTACAAAACAAAGTTAAAAATACAAGTGCAAGACAAATATCTCATGAATGTAACACCATAATTATACATGCATTTCAACCATAAAGAAATTTTATTCAACACATAGTAGATCAATACCATAGTAGTATGATCATTACAAGACAAGGTAAAAGTAAATTAAGACATAAAACATAAACTAGTTAAATCTTGAATTAGAGTAGATGCCATAAGCAAAAGATGGCCGCTCGGTTATTAGGGTAGGTTAATCATGTTAGAATGATTAACTAAAGTAAAAGAATGATGAGGTTGGTGAAGCATGGTTTGAAGGAGTGCGGGTTTGAGGTATGAGATGGGTGAGTAGAAAGTGAATGAAGTTGTTTTTATTTCTCAATGAATGAAATTGGTTTCTAGAGTATTGACAACAATGACAAAAGCTAGAGTGAAAGTCAACTTGACCATGAGATTGTGGATAGATTTGTTGTGGTGGTGGTGAAGGTGGTGCTTGGTTGTAGGCATTAAAAGGATTGTTGTGTGTATCAAGAATGGTTGAGATGTTATGAAGTGAGTTGATCATTTCATCTCTTAGAAGGTTGTAGGAAGGTGGTGAGGAGATTTAAGGATGGACATGTGGATGAAATGGAGGTGATTCATTTTGAAGAATGGATGATGATTTTGGAGTGGATATCTTTCTTTTCCAAACTTGTGTTACAGACATTCTAGGTTTTCTAGAGAAGTTGGAATTGTTGTTTGAACAAGACATTGATGTTGAGGAAGGGTGATTTGAGGGAGATGAAGATGGTGGTGAAGTATAGGAGTTGGGTGATTAAATAATAAGGGAGTTTGGATAAGATGGAAAAGCATGGTTTAGGAAGAAGAAGGTGACAAATATGGTTTAGCTAATCTGGGAAATGCCAGCTTAGGGCTATAGATAAAGAGGTCAATGATACAGAAAAAAGGCAAATTCAAAAGGATTTGTTCCCCCCTGTTGGTGGTCCCATAATGTCTGGCGGTGCCAAATATGTTTGGGGGTCGCCTGATATTTATGGGGGCCGTTTTCTAAAAAAGGTGAAATTTTCCAGGTTTTATTTTTCTTAATTCCAATGATCTTTGGCATCTACTTAATTCAAAAATTAAGTAATCTAAGAAAGAATATACAATTATAAACTAATCACACAAATCATTTAGCAACTAGGAGAATTGTACGCATATGATAGTCATATGATTTGCTAATCATGCCAAGCATTAGTAAGATGATAAAATTTGAAGAGATCATCTTAGTAAATTAATTTTTTTCCTAATTGAATAATTAAAGAAGTTATAATAAATATAGATATAAATAAATGTCTTTAAAAATATGATAAACATGTTTACTTGCGTTTCCCCTTCATCATGTTCTTGATGGCTTGTCCTATTGACCTTAACCCTTCCCGGTGAGCATCTCATTGTTGTGTTTGAAGATTAATAGTTTTGGAGAGATGGGTATTTAAGTGATGACTTTCATGATGAGGGTTTGAAATGAATCTAGGGATAACATTAGAGGAAGAAGAGACATTTTGGGAAGGTAAAGAGGATGAGTTAGAATGAAATGATTCATCATCATTTTCATCAACTATGACATCTAGTGGAAGAGATGAAGAAGGATGATTTTGAGTGGTGGAGGAGGAGCTAGCATTTGACTCACGAGATATTTTATTGCCTTAATCCGCTCGCGTCTTTCGCTCATAATTAGGAGGGAGCGAATACATGGCTCGATCATGTGAGAGGAAGTGATCGAAAGCTAGCTCGGGAGAGACGGACACGACATGCTTGAACAATCTAGTCAAAATCATTCCATAAGGTAAAAGTTCCTTTGGTTTGTTTCGAGTCTTTTCCATTCTTTTGAGAATGAAAAATGCTAGATTGTAAGGAGTGGAAGTCTCAATGCAATAAAGCATGTGACAAAGACAAGCGGAGGCAGGATCCTTATGTCCTCCTAGACAAATGGCATTTTCACGAATAATGTCAACCCAAGGTTACATATGAGTATGAATCTCTCGGGTTAGGATTTCGTTATCACTTACGACAATGGTTTTCTTATTTTTAGTACGAGTTTTTTTGACCTTGTCGAGGAATTTGGATAAACGACTTGATGACACTTAGAGAGGGATGATTAGTCTTATAACGACCTTTACTCGGAACACTTATTGACAAGTGGTTGAGTGACCACATGTCGGTGTGAGAGGCTTGACCTTTGAAGGGAATTTTTAGAATTTGACCAAATTTCTCAAGAGTGAAAGAGAATGACTTATTTAGAATGACAAAATTGACAACAAAGTGACCCTCGGAATTAAAGGTAAAAGTGAGTTGACTATAGAACTTTAGATTAAAACAAGGTACAATTTGTTCGTTAATGTTTAACAAACAATCAAAACCGATTGACTCAAACTTGGCACGAATATGACTCATACTTTCAAAAATTTGACTCACAACCCTTCCCTCATGAAAGTACCATTTTTCAAGGTTTACCATTGTGTTTAGTAAGGGTTGATTAAATTCATTTGATATGAGAGGTATGTAGTTTCGTGTCTTTTGATGATCAAGTCTGGTAACTCTAGGCATTGTTACCTAAAATGACACAAATAAAATCATATTTTAATTGCTTATACTTGTATTGAAGTTTTAAGCTTGTGTCTAGTGTGTGTGCCTATATGCAACAAATGTGGAGTAAAGATTAACTAGACCTAAACATAAAATCCTAAGAGTTAACCCAAACTCTCCTTAATTTGATTTTGCTCAACCAAACAAGTCGAAAAATACATATGTATTATGTATCTCGAAATTTGTTCATGAGATCATTATGAATGTGTTTGAAAACGTTTTTAGATTGTATTGACAATAATTTTATTTTGTTTCTAACGTGAGTGATTTGAAAATGAAATTGGGGTTTTGGTTCAAAATCAAATTTTCTACAAGCTTACTAATATATGCAAATCCTATGTCTATGGGAAGCATATTAGTTATACATTGTATTTTAGTAGTCCTAATTGTACATAATTGAAAGAAAAATAGAAAATCCCCAATTTTAATTTTGATGTTCATCATGAACCCTAGACTCAAATTGAAAGAAAAAAAATAAAATGCCTTACAATTGATGATCTTTAAGATGTTGTGAATGATTGTAGGTGTTGATTTTATCTTTAATTTGTGTTTTAATGGTTGATTTTAAGTTTTTGAGTGGTTGTGTTTGTGTTCGTCACTTGTAGAACGAAAGGGTGTGTTTGGTTTTGTAAATTGAAATTTTTTAGTTAAGTGTAAAAGATGGGAGTCTGCTGATGGCGGTCTCATAATGTCTGGTTGTCCCAAATATTTTGGGGGTCCGCCTATGGTATGTGGGCCACCCTCAGTAAAGGGTTTTGGACTCAGTTTTTGACAAAAATTTTACGAAGAGGAGTGACATCTTAATTTGCATTTCGCGAATTAAAAATGCTTAAAGTACTTCGGATGAAGTATTCAAGTTGTCACGACACAGAATGGAACACGGACTAGAATTGAGACAGAAGAAGGAGAAGCGGACTAAAGTGATTTATGGAATGTGTTCCATCATTCCTAAACCAAGACGTAGATAGTTAAACGATTAACATTTAAGGGGTTTAGTAAGAATGTCGACGATGTTGTCGACGGACGACACTTTTTTGATGTGTTTGGTACGAGAGTGTTGCACCGGGTTTTTGCTAAGGTCAATCGCGCCTTTGTTATCACACATGATGGGAACGTCTTCGAGTCGTACGTCGTAGTCGATGAGAGCTTGTTTCATCCATAGTGCTTGTTGACATGCCTTTCCGGCGCTTACGTATTCGGATTTGGTAGTGGATATAGCAAGAGCGGTTTGTTTCTTCGAGAACCAAGATGTCAAACAACATCCCACGAACATACAAATACCGCTAGTGCTCTTTTGATCCACATAATCTCCCGCATGATCAGAGTCGGCATATACTACGGTTTCTATGCCGGTCCCCTTAGGATACCATAATCCTAAGTGCATAGTGCCTTTAATGTATCAGAAGATACGCTTAACCGCTTCAAGGTGAGAGGTTTTGGGATCCTCTTGGAAGCGGGCACAAAGGCAGACACTAAACATGATATCGGGCCTACTTGCCGTTAGGTATAATAAACTACCTATCATGCCTTGATACTTGGTACTATCTACCGACTCACACTCTTCATCTTTTGTGAGTTTAGTATCGGAGGACATGAGGGTTTTCATTGGTTTAGAATCTTCTAAACCAAATTTCTTAAGCATTTCTTTAATATACTTAGATTGATTAAAGAAGATACCATCTTCCATTTGTTTTATTTGTAATCCAAGGAAGAATTTAAGTTCACCCATCATGCTCATCTCGAACTCGTCATGCATGATTTTGGCAAATTCATCACACATGTCTTGACAAGTCGATCCAAATATAATGTCATCGACATATATTTGAACAATGATGAGATTTGAACGTTTCTTCTTAGTAAAAAGAGTGTTATCTACCATTCCCATTTTATATTCATGTTTACTAAGGAAAGCTTTTAATCTATCATACCAAGCTTTGGGTGCTAGTTTAAGACCATACAAAGCTTTCTTCAATTTATAAACATGATCTGGTTTTTCAAAATCAATGAATCCAGGAGGTTGTGCCATGTATACCTCCTCATTGATAAAACCGTTCAGGAATGAACTTTTCACATCCATTTGGAATAGTTTAAAATCTAAGGCACAAGCATAGGCTAATAATATTCTAATAGACTTTAGTCTAGCAACCGGGGCATAAGTTTCATCATAATCGATGCCTTCTTGTTGGTTGTAACCTTGAGCAACTAACCTAGCCTTATTTCGAGAAACAACATCGTTCTCGTCTAATTTATTTCTAAACACCCACTTAGTTCCTATGATTGTCATATTCTTAGGTTGTGGAACTAACTCCCAAACGTCATTAGCAATGAATTGATTTAATTCTTCTTGCATAGCGACTATCCAACTTTCATCACCTAAAGTCTCATTCACATTCTTGGGTTTTATAGTTGATATAAAACAAAAGAAGTTACTTTGGTTTTAAGCTTGTGACCTAAGGGTTCTTTGGTTAAGATTTCCTATGAATTTTTCTAAAGAATAGTTCCTAGATTCCTTAATATTGACTATTTCATCAATTTCTAGTGTTTCATCCTCAACAACATTTTTGAGGTTTTTCTTTTCGGTTGCCCTAATAGCTTCTTCTTCATCTAAGTCATCATCCACCAAGTGTGATGTTTTAGAGGGTGGAGGAGTTTCATCAAAAGTCACGTTGAGTGATTCTTCAATTTTCCTAGTATATTTATTAAGGAAGATGTAGGCTTTACTATTTTGGGAGTAACCTAAAAAGACACCTTCGTATGACTTGGGTCAAACTTGGTAAGGTAGTATTTGGTGTTTAATATGAAGCACTTGCTTCCAAACACTCTAAAATAGTCAAGAGTAGGTTTCCTACCTCTCAAGAGTTCATAAGGTGTTTTTCCTATAATGGCTCTAATGAGAATTCGGTTGAGAATATATGTTGAAATATCTACGGCGTTACACCAAAACGTTTGTGGTAACGATTGCTCGTTCAACATAGTCCTACTCATTTCTTGAAGTGTCCTATTTTTCCTTTTGACCACGCCATTTGATTGAGGAGTGCGTGGAGCCAAGAAGTTATGTGTAATACCGTTGGCAATACAAAACTCTCCAAATTGCACCTCATTATCAAATTCTCTACCGTGGTCGGTTCTTATTGACACTATAGAACAACCTTGTTGGTTTTGGATTTTCCTACTAAATATTTCGAATTGGTCGAAAGCTTCGGTTTTATCCTTAAGGAATCTAGTCCAAGTATACCTAGAGTAGTCATCTACTATGACTAAGGTGTAACGGTTTCCTCCGTAACTCCGTACGGCGGATGGACAAAAGAGATCCATATAGGGAAGTTCTAAGCATCTAGTCGTTGAGACTATATTCTTAGCTTTGTGACTAGCGTGAGCTTGTTTTCCCATTTTGCACGCATCACAAAAATGTTGATCAAACTTAAACTTAGGTAGGTTTCTAACTAGTTCCTTAGATGATAACGATTGAATGAGACGCATATTAGTGTGACCTAATATCCTATGCCACAAAGTGGAATTTTCATCAATCGTTGCAAGACAAATTTTGTCTTTAGGCTTATTTCCTAACTTCATCACATATAAGCCTTTCTTCCTAATACCTCTACCTATGACTTTACCGTCCTTAGTAATTTCACTATCATGTTCAGAGAAAGTTATTCTACACTTATTATCACATATTTGTCCTATACTTAGCAAGTTAAATCCTAAGTTATCAACATGTTCTACATTATCTATATTGAAAGAGTCATTAGAAATCGTACCTTTGCCAATGATGTTACCGCGAAGATTACTACCAAAAATGACGTTACCTCCATTGTATGCCTTGTAAGTGGAGAAGAGCTTTCGGTTACCCGTCATATGTTTAGAGCATCCGCTATCTTTAATCCATTCGTCGGGTTCCAAGTCGACTCCAAGGCATATCTATTTATATAAGACAATAACTCAAACATTTGGTCCCCAATATCTCATGGGTCCAAAGTTGTTAGTGCTAAACATCCCTTGCATTTGATGCAATTGGTTGGGATGTGGAAATGGAAGACACATTTCCCATGGCATATAACTTTGACGAGGAAAGTTGTTCCAAGTTACGGGAAAGCCATGAGGTTGGTTTTGTCGACCAACGTTCCTTTTTGGTTGCGGTGTTTTGGCACGAGGATAATTATTATTGACTCTTCTAGGAGGTGGAGTTTTTGATCTAAAGTTTGGTTTCAAAAATCCAACTCCGGGTTTTGACAAAGGCTTATAGAATTGTTTAACTTCATTGTCACTAGCAACGGGAACTTTGGCTTTGTTTACAATTATGTGTTTTGGTCTAGGACCCAAAATAGATTTTTGAAAAGACACACTTTTCTCAGATCCAGGCGTTGCTGGTGGCGGTCCCATAATTATTTTGGGGGCCGCCTGGGTACTTTGGGGGCCGCCCATATTTATGGGACCTCCATCAGAGGACACCTTTTTCTGAGCTTTCACAAATTTTATTTCCTTAGTTCCACTAGATGATGCTTCAAATGAATTAAACCCTAAACCTAGAGTTTTAAAAACAAAATAAGCACAAACAGATAAAAATCAAACTACAATGAGCTTATGCTATGAGTTTCAAAACCTAAGACTAACTTATACTACCTAAAATTTGCTAATGAAAAATAGATTTTAACTTTGAAAATAAAGCTTGAAACTTAGACAGATTTGATAAAACATCAAATGGACAAATGCACACTACAAACAATTCTTTTCTACTGCATATTAAGGGCATAAACAAGCATGAAAAGGCACTAAAAAGCAATTTAAGCAAATCAAAGCCTATAAGCTGATATACTAGAACCAAAAGGCACAGATTCAAACTATAACTTCTAAAGACTTTGAAAAAGAGTTTTAGACTTTAAAGTCTTTTAAAAGCTCTTAATAAGACTTAATTTAGGCTAAACAAAGATGGTTTAAAAGCCAAAAGTGGTCAAACAGTACTAACCCCTCATGGTTAGTACTGCTTGTCCAAACACCCCTTTAAATTTCTAAAAAACATTTTTAAAACTAAAACAGTTCAGGAGAATCATAAAACTAGATAAATTAAGCATGTAGAAGACAAAATAAGCACTAATAAGACAGATATAAGCAGAAATAAGCTATGGAACAGTAAATGCAAAAAATTAAGCAAAAAAAAATGAAAAAGTAAAACTTACAAAAGTCCTTAGCTTTTGGTTAAGAACTTATCACCCCAAACACTTTTTAAACCAACCTAATGCTTATCCAATAAGCTCTATTACCATGGCCATCCATTATTCACCATGCTCCATTAATTCTTGAACACATATGAGTGATTTTTGGTAAAAAGGACTTAAGCACTATAAGTTAAGGTCTTTCACTCTTCAATAGTCGTGACCTTTAGCTCTCATTTATTATTTAGAGCTCTAAGAAACTTCCTTACCGTAGTTCTTACTCTAGAAATAACCTTCATCAAGACTTTAAGAACTATAATAATAGTATTAAATCTATCAAAATCACTATCTATAGATTCGTCTTCGGAAACGACGAATTGTTCATATTGTTATACCAAAAGGTGAATCTTATTATTATTGACTTGACTATTACCTTATGGGTGAATAACAAAGTTAACAAATTTCTTTTGCCGTGTTACACATGAAAATTCTTTCATATTCTTTTCTTGGCAAAGCATTATAAATAATCATTTTGACTTCATTATTTTTTGCAAGCCTTCTTTTAAGTTCATCACTTTGTTTTTCAAAATGACACCTCATCAAGTTTGTTTTCGATTTTAAATAATGGTAGAAATTCACCGTTGTAATAACATGTCAAAGATCTAGATCTTTTGATTTAACATATGTCTCGAATCTATTTTTCCAATAAATAAAACTATCGCTTTTAAAAAGTGGTGGTCTTTGCATAGATTGCCCTTCTAGATATTTGTAGGAATCCATAGATCGATCCAAGCTTTAAAATATAATATATTTTAAAATGTTGAGTGACCTTGCTCCTGATACCAATTGTGAAAACTAAAGGGGGGGGGGTGTTGAATAGTTTACACGTTTTAAAAGTTTACTTTCAAAAATATTTATATCCGAGTTATATGTTTAATCAATTCACAATATGAACAAGCAATAACTATATAAACTAGAACTAGATAACAACAATAATAATGTAAAGAGATAAGGAAAGAAACAACCAAACCAAGACACTAAGATTTTATAGTGGTTCGGCTACGAAGCACCTCTTCGCCCTACTCCACTCCCCGAGTATCCGACTCGAGATTTCACTATGTCAACAAGCTCCCTTTAGGCGGAGAAAACCGTTTGCACGTCGCTTACGTTATTTTGCGACACTAAGCTAAATGTCGAGTCCTATTCTTAGCTAGAACCAATCTACCACTTCACAAGATATACACACTCACAAGATCTACACTATCGGATCTACACAATATCCGAATCACACAAATACACACAGAAAATACAATATGAGATTTGGTAACTATAAGTGAGAAGGAGAGATCATTAATCAACACTAATCGTTTCTGGCGAATACGAGTGTTACTTCTCTTGGCACTTTAATGAGAGGGAAGAGATGAAAAGAAGAGATTAATACTTGAAACAAGATCAAAGTTGTTAGTGATCAGAGTTTTTTAGTGAGAGAAAGAAGTATTAGAGTAGAAAAAATAGACTGAAAAAAAAAAAAATTTCGAGCAAAGAGAATTATTTTCAGCAAGTGTACCAGTATTTATATACAGTAAAAAATTAACGTAACTGTTGGCGGTCCCGGCGTTTCCTATATATAAGGTGTCCGCCGGCCATAAAAGGGGCCGCCACCTAGACTCCTCTCTCTTTTTGTCTTTTTGTGAGAATGTTGTATCTGGTGTAGAACTTTCTGTTTTAGGAAGAAAATTGAATTTCAAATTTTGAAGTTTTTAATAAAAATTTTCTTTTAATTAGAAAATATTGTATAATTAATTTTTGTGAAAATCTGTTGTAAAAATGTAATGGATAGAGAAAAATATCTTTCTGATTCACTAAATCATGCTTAATGATTTATTTGTTCATACTAATTGATCACTATATAAGAAATGGATTTTTACGATTAAAAATTGTAACGTTTAATTTTATTGTTAAACTTTTTTACATTTGTTATTAACAAAACGATGAGAGGTCGAAAAATTAAAATAACGTTTTTAGACATTATTTTATTAACAGAAGGGATTCAAGCAAGTAGACCTAAAGTTAAACTATAACAATACCTAACATTCCCCACGTATCGGCACCAAAAACTTGAGCGGTCGTCGTAAGACATCTACACAAGTTTTACAACACCCAAGGCAGAGTCCCTAACAGTTGTAGTAGTAGTTATAGGCAAGACTCCGGGGAGTAGTTATCATTCTCTAGGGGAATATGTTTGGAAGGATTGATCACGGTCTAAAAGAATTCTACAGGGTTGAGGAAAGATCTTTTCGTGATTTTATATTTTATGAAAGCAAGATAAAATCCATATAATGGAGAGTGGTTGGTTTTTTAGCTATTAAACTAACATAAATTAAACTAAGCTACAGTGATAACAATATAATAAATACTGTGTTTAGTTATTACATGTATTCACCCTAGGATTTGCTTCGACCTATTGATGTTGCGTATTGTCACACTTGTGATGGTCTATGTAATTAATTTCCCTAATATGAACGAATTAACACGAAGCCAGCCGTCATTTAATATTTCGTTAAGTCAACGCACAGTAAGGTAGTATGGAAGACTATTAAAGGTCCTATAAGAGTATATTAAATGCATCTGAATATATAAGAGTGGATCAGACCATATAAGGTTCAAGGTGAGTAATGAAGACTTTTACCCGATGTTATCCTTTCTACAACCCCCCCAATTTTTCATATTTTCCTTGACAGATCAACATGATACAGAAAAAGCTAGTTTTACTAAGACCAAACATGCATATTCACACAAGAAGCAACACACCACAAGAATCTACAACCTAGATTAACATACAATCATAATAAACACAATAAAGGTTAGCCAAGCATGTTATAGATAAAGCAAGAACAGATAAGAATCACACAACAAGACATATTAAATGATTAAATAAGTCTTACTTGATTAGAACATGAATTGAAAGAAGTACAATAGGGTTTTGAGGCCCTAAAATCGTCCCTAACAGACTGCTAAACGAACTAGGGTTCGTACCCTCTTTTTTTCTAAATTTACACACTTAAAACCCTAAAATCAGATTTGTATTTATAGGAAAATCGCTACGAAGGCGTCGCATTTTAATCATGACGCCGTCGTGACAAGAATATTCTAGATAATGGGTTGGGTCGTATAATATGACGCCATCTTGAGATCCTGTGACACCGTCTTGGAAATCGTTGTGACGGCATCACGTGTAATCTGTGATGCCGTCTCCAGCTTCTGAGGAGAAATTCTTGAGCAATGTTGGTGTAGGTTCGTAGTCTTGTCTGTTTCCTCTCCAAATGAGCCCAAGTCACGTGTATTTCTTCCAAATGCCTTCTAATTGCAAAATACCTAAAAAGGAACGATTAAGTACCTATTTTGGGCATAACACATGATTTAGGGGGTTAAACAGCCTCGAAAAAATATATAAAATGACACCTCTTCACTCGTACCATGCCCTTGGTGCTTGTTTTAGTCCATAAAGAGCTTTGTTAAGTTTACAGACATACAAAATGACCCAAACTCATCAGTTGACTTTATAATGTCAAACTCAGCAAACAAAACATGATTAAAACATAGACAAATATACTGATTATGCCACCTTTATCATACACTAAATAACACCAAAGTGATTACTTGAAAATTATGCATGGTAAGAATGTCTTGTATCTATTAGAGTTAATACTACTAATACCAAATACATGAAACTTAAAAAAAATCATATTGTTCAAGATACTACATAACAACTAAACTAAATTGGTTTCAATGACTAGTCTGTTGGCACCTTTTTTGGAAAATCTTTGTGGTCCTACATTTTGAGCTGGTCTTGGTGCTTGAAAAGCTTGTCTAGGTCCCTGACTTGCTTGAGTTGGTTATGCACTCTGTTGACTTGGTCCTTGACTTGCTTGGCTTGGTGATGCACTAGGTTGACTAAAACCATTCATTGCACCAACAACTTGGCTTGGTGTTGCACTCTGTTGACTAGAACCAATAGCTTGACTTGATCCATTTCTTGCACCAACAGCTTGGCTTGGTGTTGCACTCTATTGAGTAGAACCAGTAGTTTGATTTGCATCACCTTGACCTATGCATCCTTTCTTGTTATGACCTAAGTTTCCATACAAACCACACTTTATTGATTTCCATTTCTTAGAAATCTTACCTGTTAAACAACTTTAACTTGCAAGCTTATCAGCTGACTTCATCCTCTTTTTTGGTGGCATGCCAACTTGTGTTTTGTGAATAGGTGGTATTAAGACTGTTGGAGGCTAAATTATTGGCCACATGTCCCTTCTATTACATGGGTTTACCTTGAATGAGTATACATGTGCCCACATTTCAAGTTTGTAAGCAGCATGAACCTAATTTTTAGGTATACCAACTCTCATACATTCTCATACATATGTGTATTACAACCATTGCATGTTTACATAGGATTCCAGTCAGCTCCTACTTCCTACAAGAACATACCCTTCTATCCATGTCAACAACACACTGATCCACCAAGGCCTATTTACTTGATATAAAGAACCTCCATTCTACTCAACATTATACTGACTAGCTGCACTTTTGATAGCATCAAATATCGCTGTCACAGTGGGAGTTAGTGGTCCACCAGTCTTTACTATCACTTTCTGAAATACTATAATTCTCTTCATCAAGTACACTCTGCCCGTTAAACTCATAAGATACAATATAAGTATATTTCATACAAGTAATGATGAGTTGGTCTCTGCGATCCACTAACTGCATATTGAACACCTCACATATGTTGTTTAAGAGTAGATCACGTTTGGCACTGTCTGTTAAACTCATAAGATACAATATAATTACATGACCAATCATTAGTATGCTATGCTTCACTGTAAGTTAGTTAATTACCTAAAAATTGTGATCTGCTCCATTGTTGAGCCGAAATCTATATCAATCAATCATAAGCAGCAAAATTATATGACTTAAGCTCATCCATCTTTTTATTGAATTCAACAAGAGTATTGGTTGTAGCATCTTTCTAAAGCATGCCCTTGTATGCACCACCTCTAAATTGTAACTTTATATCTTCATGAATATGCTTAACACAAAATACTTTTTCAATGGCTTGTATAAGTCCCTATAGACAGTTCAGGATGGGATTAAAACTTTACCTGTTATCATTTTACATAAAACACATGACAAATTATACAATAAGATGTGTACCTTTTGCCTATCAGAAATGAAAGTAAAATTAAAGTTGCTTTCTATACCAAGATCCTCTCCAAGTAATTTCTAAAACCAACACCAAGATGCCTTATTTTTTTGCTTCAACTACAACATATAAACGGGATAAATCCACTATTTGCATCAACCCTTACTGTTGTTAGTATTTGACATGGAAAAGGACCTGACATGAAGCATCCATCTAATCATAAGATTTCTCTGCCACAAGCTTTGAAACCTTGTTTAAGAGCTCCCAAACACACATATACCCTTTTAAAAGTTCTTGTTGGAGACTCTGGATTTGGTTCTTGTTGGACATCTAACTGTTGTGCCTGAATTTTAATTAATCAACTCTTGGAGATATTCTCTAAGCATTGCATACTACTCCCTGAAACTTCCTCTCATTTTATCAGTTGCACTTCTCTTTGCCCTAAAAGTTTACATCTTTGAGATTCTCACATCAAATTGTTTCTGCATTTGATTTTGAACTGCCCTCACAAGAATATCAGGATTAATAAAAAGTGTTTGCAGAACATGATATGCAAGAAACCTTGATGTACATACTTTTATTTTTCTTAATTGTAGACATTTTTTATTTTATTTAATGTTTTAACCTCCCATTTGCCTTCATTAGTGTATGCTCAAGCATTGCATAAGAACATGAGTATTTGTCTTATTTTTGTTGTTTAATGACCTTTTTACCCTTTCTTTTGAGTCTTTTTCCTTTGCCCAAAAAAATCCGCTTGCCACTAGTGTTATTCTCTCTAATGACTAATCCACCAACTATGGTATGTGAAAATACGTTTTTGCCTATAGCACTATCATTGACAACAAAATTGTTATAGTTTGGTATTGTCCCTTCACATCCTCTTACCCTTCACATCTTTATCATTTCTTACCCTATAACACTATCATTGACAACTCTTCCCCTCACAATTTCTTTATCAGCAAATTACTGGCTTAAGTAGAAGTAATACTTATTGAGACCATGGTTTTTTGCCTTGCCTATTCTTCTTAATTCCCTAAGTTTATCTCTCCTCTCAAGATCAATTCCATCATCTGTGTCACTGCTAAATGAGTCATAATTAATAACATCTAGCTTATGTTCATAAACCTCAACAGCATTTAAACTTAAATGATTTTATGTGTCTGGATTGAGAGTGAAATTATTCATACTTACATGAACATCTTGAAGTATATGCTCATTTTCATCAAACCCTTCATCATCCTTTGGATCATAATATAAATCCTCTGAATCATCAGCTTCACTACTACTTGCATCATTTTTTCTATCTAACTTTGTTCACTCTCTACACATGTTTCATTCTTCTTATCCCCCTGCACTTCTTTGAAATTTCTCACAGACCAACCCCTTCTGTCTCATTTACCCTATCATAATCAACTATTGAACTGTTACCTACATGAACTATTATTTCATTCCCAGTGTTTGCATAACACCTAGTATCTTATCAGGATCATCAAAGGGATTAGTCTCTTTTACAGTTAGAGTCTCTTCTAACTGTAGATACAAACATAACAATATATGAAAATAATAGATTGATATTTATGTATAGTTTCGGGGCAGGGCGGGTTGGGGATGTTATGCCCCATCCCTGCTTCGAACCCAATAAAAATCCCCGTTAATGCCCCGAAACCCTCCTCGTAACCCGATAAGCATGCCTCGCCCAACACCAAACATCTGGTTTTGGATTTCCCCATTGGGTTAGGGTTATTTTTGTTGGGATTTAACTAATCTAGGTAACCATTAGCTTACGAGTACGCAGCGGATGGATCTAGTAATAGCATATAGGTTAACACATAATAAAAGGTAAATAGAAAACGCGTACCTCTTAGCCAATTGATCTTGAAAATAAATAAGTGATTAAAACAATCACCTCTACGGTTGCTCACACAATCACGTCAACAGAACACGTTAAGTTGTCTAGACTTAACTTCACGAACAAAGCAACAATTGTACCTTCTTGGATCAAAACCCTAATCAAACAACCTTTGTGATCTTGAACCAATTAAACCGGATTAGGGATTATAATAAACCCTAATTAACCGAAAATCCTTAAACCGAATTAAAGAACCCGAAAATCCAAAATTGGGGTTCAACTGAATTCGGTTGAGGTGTAGAACCGAAACCCTTAACAACCCTAGAGAGGGGCCAGGCGATTTCGGCGAGAGAGGGAGGAGGAAAGGTTTTTAGAATGAGCAAATTATGAAGTAGGTTATGGGTGTTTATATAGGCACCCAAACCCTAATTCTAAAAAACTTTCATGGGCCTCCTTAAATGCTAATATAAAAACACAAAACCAATCTATGAACCTCCCCATAGGGCCAAACCACATTGGGTCCCCCTTAGAGTATCAGTTTTTCAATTTAGTCCCTCGGTTTATATTTGTGAAGTATTAAACGCATTCTCCGTGTATTAACGTGTGTGCCCCCAATAGGCTCACATATTCGTAATGTACAAATGCTAGCCGACTACCATAATCCAACAGCTCCCACTTGGGAGTTGGAGTAGCACCTAACACTTATACCTATAATTGGCAAAGTCTACAACCCACACAATAATGTTTTACATTAGGAATATTATGAGATAAGAGTTTTAAAAATCATCTCAGCTATTTAATGGTTATAAATTTCTTGCTTTATAATCATCCCTTTGTTACAGATACCGTTAAACCATGGATATGGATCCTAAGTCATTCCATATAGTTTAACATTATGTTTCTCGTTATAGAAATAATTCAGATATACCAAATGTAATCAAGAATCATCTTGCATTACCCTTGGGGCTGGCCACACAATTATCTGATTAAATCTGAGAGGGCCCAATGGAAATCTTTCTGCACAATCAAGTGGAGGAACAATCCTTTATTGACTACATGAGTTGTTGATGCTGCTTCACAATACACTCCCAAAAATAGCTTTATGACTACCATATTTCAGGATAGCGTTGACTAAAATCAAATAGAGATATTCCACACATACAAACCTTTGCGTGCATCTCAGTCTAAGGATAATTTTAAACCATTTTTTTTTCGAGCATTTATTACTCATGACATGGTCTCCAAAAGTAAATGCTCGAAGGTTGGGTTATCCATATTGCATCCCCTTGTGAATACATATGAGTTTGGTGGGAACACATCCATATTTTCACAGAATATAACCAACACTCAAATTTTGCCTTACAAACAATATTCCATAATGTTTAACCCGAACAATGGACATAATTAGAATGATAAGAAAACATTCATTGTTTAAACATGCAAATAAGGATAACAATTTTTATATGAATTAAGAACAATAACCAATATCTTATTCATCAGAAAGTAAATAATTGTCCCTTACAAACCCCCAATTATCCAAATACTAATAAAACAGATATGCATGAGACTAGTTTAGTACGTTGAAGTCTAATGTTTCCAACATTCTCAACTTTTCTTTTGCAAGAAAACTAAATAGTCATCTGAGTAAACTTTTCGAATACTTTGTTCAAATTTTTTTTTCCCCCCCACAATAATTGTGAAAGATAAGAATAATACTATTGAGTGACTAATGTTCCGGTCATATTATTCTCCAAGAGTCATAGTATAGACAAGGTAATAGTTACCTTTTAAAGGGTATTAGAAATCAACAACATACCTAACTCAACAGTCATCTTTACAGTTTCATAAAATTAAAGTATTCTCATTCATTAATGTGTAATACAATACTGCTTCTTAAGGTGATCATATCTATTATAACAGATTATCATAATGTTGAAATCCTTCATGAACTAGAAATTGATATATTCTCTATCATCAGTTGTACACAAACAAACATTATGCCTAATATAAATCGTAAACATTTGTATTTACATTCATCTAAATTCTCTCAATTAATATAGCTATCTAAAATACTCTCAATTAGATACTGTTGTTGTGTAGCTCATCTTGCAATCGTGCAAAAATAGCAACCAATCTCATAAACAACATAATTTATACAAGATGAACCTTAGTTACAAAAAAACACAAGGTATTACATCCATGTACTAAATTATCATCAAGTGAAATATATCATTTAAGACTTGCATAATGACACATTACATATGTATTGGACTTAATTTTCCGCATCCGTTTAACTTAAAAACATTTAATTCCAAGGTCGTTAGTTTTCATCCTAAATTCCAAGTGAATTTACTTCCAAACTAGGAAAGTATCTAGCTTATGTGGAATGATACTTTTCGATATGTCCATACAACAAATGAATTTAAAGAAAAAAATAAACATGACTCCCACTCAATGTCAGATGTACTAAGGAGTATCATAATTTAATCAGAAATCATATAGTGATTAAACTTAATACCAGCGTCCTAGATGCCAGATCCCAATCCACACTTGATTCTTTCATCATGTATACTATAAAAGATTAAAATAGACTTTTTAACCCCTTTTAATTACTCACCGACCCTCGCAGATGTAATCACTAAGGAAATATCTATAAAACTAAATGCCATATTTTAAATTATATACGCCAAACCCTTTATGTAATACACATCGTCCTCGCCAAGGTAATCATACAAGAAGAGTATGAACCTCAATTGACTTTTATAGATTCAAGAACTCATTACGACAATTTAGAATCTTTATATAAAGTATACGTGCAGAAAAGAAAATTTTAATCATAGTCAATTGCTTGAGTAAGATCAAAATTCTTATCGTCAGTCAGGCATTAATATGTATACAATTTTGTCCTTATGAGCCTTTCTTCAAAAGAAACTCATTCTAACCTCACAGGTTTACTCTTTGGTAAAAGATCAATCAAGCTCAAAACATTGATTGCCTTTTAAGGACTGCATCTTATCATTCATAATTCTAAGACCTTATCATATACAAGATGTGATGAAGTATCTTAAGCAATTAGCAGCGTTTGAAATGATCCTCCTAATTTAATTCACAGCTTGATATTACAATATCAATCAAGTGATGAGGCATCTTTGCGGATTTATGAATGAGAGTTCTAATATACTTTGGTTCGACATTTACATGTTAAACCTTAGTTTGACATTAGCAAGTGGATTTAGAAGGTTATGTATTTTGTTCTTGAATGTCTTCAAGATTTATATATACTCCCACTTACTTTTGTAAGTAGAGAAAATTCTCTAAATACTAAGTATTTAAGCAACATATGATTGTTCTTAATTGGGAAAATACAAAACACATTTTAAGTTCTCATCTCTAACTTGTTAATAGCTTCATGAGAATTTTAACAAATGTAGAACTTTAATCAGGACCCTAATAAGGATTCATCTCAATCCAAAAGATATATCTGATTACCTTCTAGGTTGAAAACTATATTGAGTGTATTCATGACATACTCAAAACTATCTAACCATAATCGATTTTGGAGGTAGAGCATTTAAGTTTATCAGAAATCAAACATATGATCTAGTTTGTTTCAACACATAGAAATGCCATAAAAAGGGTATTCAAGAGTAATTTAGAATATGTGATTCTCATCAAAATTTCTATTAGATAACTTAATTCTATTTTAGGTCAAATACTTGTCAATATGGGTCCCTGCCCAATTGATATACACATTATTATTAAACCAAGTGCATGCTATAATGCTTATATTTCTTGATTAAGCAAGAACTCTTGTTGCATGAATTCATAAAAAACAAGAAAGTCATAACAATTCAAGTACCATCCATATTCCTTTGTGTTTGTTACAAGAAAAACAGAACATGGCAAGTATACATTATAAGTCCTTGAATAATTGAAGGACCTTATGTTAACTCTACGTTCATGTGTTTTAAGAAAACAGAACATGTAAAGTTATACGTTACAAGTCTCCGAATAATTCAAGGACATCATGTTAATGTGTTAACAAGAAGACATAACAATTCAACTACTTACTTTATGTTATGAGTCATTGATAAATTCAAGAACTTTATAATTATGTCTTAGCAAGTAAACATAATTATACTAACTAAAGTAATCATGAACGCAAGCTCTTGAGTTCATTCGTAATTTCAAGTTAATTGTGTACTTCATTAAGTATGATTATTTAATTTAACCATAAGTCTATTGACTAAAACAAGTAGTCAAAATGTTGAAGTAGCTTATAGTATATCTTTGACATTTATGAAACGGGCAAAAAACATCTTGGTGTTTAAGTCCCTAATTTATTTTTTGTTTTTATTTTTTTAGATGATTAGCTTCCTCACCTTGTGGTCAAGAGAAACCAATAATCATATTGTTATATGTTGTTCCTTGCACACATTTAAGATTTCTCCCACTTGTGTACGGGACAACATTATCTAAGGTAAACAAACAATACGACAAGCGCGCAATTGTATAAACAATATGATAGTGTCATAGATATTACATTGTATTATTTTATTTATTTTTTTTTTTCCCCCCCCAAACTATAATGTTTAATAAGGAATTGTGGATTATTATTCTATAGATAACATTTCGGAAAGCAACCACAGATATGGAACTTGTTATCATATAAAATAAAATGCAATCTTACTTAAACATGTGTTTGTTCATATTCGGAAAGTAATGAATTATTTCAAAGCAAGTTAGAAATAATATGGGCAACTATTAAAGAAATACATTCTTGTAGCTCCCCACTGAATTTTGACACCATTACAAGAATGTCATTTCTTCAGTAATATAAAATGCAAAACTCCCACTGGATATTGTCCAACATTGTAAAGTTTACATCACGTAGAAATCAAATAGCAATTTATTACTTTCCCATTCTCTTAGAATGCCTACAAGTAGCAATGTACTTAAGTATTGTGTAGAGAATATGAAATTCTACTTGTGTAGATGAGGGACTAGCCATTCATGCTCTCATTTAACTTGAATATTAAGCATGCAATTCCTCCTATATCGTCTGCATAGCCACAAGGGTATTTAGCACCTTAAGGAATAAAATGAGTCTAAGAAAAATACCCAGCGGATATGCTAGTAATTTCTTTACTCGTTGCGGTTTAAACTCATACATCGTGACAAGTGCAAGATGTCATTTATTTTGGTAGCTATAAACAAAATGTTTTCTAGGTACACAAAATATTTTATCTTTCAATTATTTCATGACCGAAAAAGGGTAATGAAAGATCGTAAGTGAGTTTAAATATAATTGAGGAAAAATTCAATTATAACCCTATCTTAGTTTTGTCAACTAAGGAGAAAAGATAGGAGTTAGTCTTACTCTTCTTACCAGGAAAAGAGACTATGTTTGTCTTTTCTAAGAAAAAACAAACTTTTGTTTACGAATTATGTTGCAGCAACACAATTAATCAGAACATAGAAAGTTCAATTTTAGTATTTTCGATAATTAAATTCTTAATAGAATTAACTACCCAATTAATTACTAATTAAGACTAAGATCCAACTTGACCTCCCACTTATTAACCAGAGGTCTGACCAGTGAGAAAACAAGTAGGGCAAGTGGTAAGCAACGATTGCTAATTGCATTAAAATGCAACTCTTAGACTTATGAGACCGGTCAAGACATTAATCGACAAGTAATAATGTCAAGAGCATGTTTAGTTCTCATCTTATGCCTCGGGTCCAAGGTCTGACCAAGCATACTCGAATTAAGTCGACCAAGCAAGAACGTGCAAAAATCGCCAGAGGTCTGACCAGTGAGCAAAATTCGCCATGGGTTTGGAATGACCCTGAGGTCTGACCAGAGAGGCCAAACCAACTGCACGTGTTCTTGGTTGGGTGGCATTGACTTAAAATTTTCAAAGGGGTATGCACATAAATGTGTTAAAATGGCGTGTACAAAGAAGCATGCAAACAACTTTGTAGCACTAATTTTAAAAACATTTGATAATGACACTGTAGTGACATGACATAGTTCACGGTAACTCCAATCGAACGCACAAAGAAGCGGAGAATCAGGTTAGCGCGAAGCGTATTAAAAACTTGAGTTCTTTAGGAGTGTTGACCACTCCGCCCTAAACTTCTCTTATAGTTTGTTCTAGTGGATGACTCGTACTTCCCATGAGTTCATAGCGTCCAGTTTTTAAATTCATGAAAAACATGTTTCATAGTTTTAGGTCTTTTAATGTTTCAAAAACATATTTTCCACAAAACACATAGCAAGTCAAAATGAATATGTTTTAGGCGTGTAGAATTAAAGACCGGTTTAATGTCATCTTTAATTATTTATTAGTCCGTATTCCATTTGTTTAGGCGTGTAACCATGTAAACTAGTAAACAAATAAGCATGTAGGAACATAATAAACAAGATAACATTAAATTAAAGCGAGTAACAAGTAATCATCCGAGTTCTCTACGAGTCTTCCCCAATTAGAGAACCATAAGACCCTCACTAGGTTTTCATCAAATGCCTAGATCGCCCCATTCATCACAAATTAATGTGATTGAGTAGGGCTTATAGCCGGAATTTAGGAAACAAATCAAACTAGCAATTTAAAAGATCTAATTTTCATTAAAAATAAAAATATTTAGTTTCTAAAAATAAAATATTTACAAGATCATTTAAATAATTAGGAAGATTTTATGATCCTAAATTTATTAAATTAAAAGAAGAAACAAATATGGCTAAATTAACAATTAATTATATTCCTCTTTTAATTCTTTATTAACTATTAATAATTATCTTGCAAGATCTAGCAATTTTCTTTATTAATTTATAGTAAAGATTTGCATATCTTTACTATATTTACAATAAAACAATAATAAAGAAAAATAATCGCAGCTTAATAATAAAAATCAAATCTAGGCGTATAACAAAGCGTAAAATTCGATTTTTAAGCGTGTAACCCTAGATGCAAAAACGAGTTGACTCGTGATGCCACTGTTGGGATTTATAAATCTAGCTAAACAATTTAGCCACGAGTGCGCAGTGGATGGATCTAGTTATGACAAGTAGGTTAACATATATTAAATAAGGAAAGCGTACCTTTTGCGATTACTCTTGAATACAATAAGTGTCTAAAATAAAACACCTCTACGGTTGCTCACACAAACACATCAAGCAAGTATGTAAGAATTTGCTAGTCTTATCTTCACAAACAAGCACCAAGTGTAATATCAAAACCAAACGCACGCCTTGCGTTCCCTTTTGAAGTCGAACCAATCTAACAAACCTTAATTAGGGTTTATATAAATAAAAGCCTAATTCGTCACCTTTGAGGATTTACCAAATAACCACCACCCATACCTTGATTTGTCAAGCAGGGATATCAAGTGAAAACGGAAAACCAAAAACCTTAAAAGAGTGTTTGGTTGAATTCGGTTATGGGAAGAGAACCGAAATTCCCTTAGGGAATTCGGTTAGGGTTTTTAGGAGAGGGGAGAGAGCACCAAAAACTTAGGTGATTAGAGAATGAATGAATTAAAGAATGATGGATATGAGGTGTGTTTATATAGGCACCCCAATACCCTAAATCTTGTAGGAAAAGATTAGTATAATTACTATAATTAAAACAAATCTTTCTCCTTTCTTTTTTTCCTCTCTATAGCCGACCACAAACACCCCTTGTAGAACCTTCATGGAGTTCGGCCAAACAAAGGGCTCCATGAGGTTCGGGTTTTGTCCGGTTCAGTCCCTTGGTTCTATATTTAGAATATTTTACATAATTAATTAAACAAGTAATTATTTAAATAACTATTTAAGTATAAATCGTGAAGTAAACCATACTCTTCGTATTTAACGTGTGTGCCCCCAATAGGCTCACGTATTTTTAACGTATAACTTGCGGAACTGACTACCAAATTCTAACAAGGATGGATAGGATTCTGTAGGATATCATTTGTTGTTGTTTGAACTGGTTTAGAATTAATGGTCTATTGTTCATTTGATGATGGACTGCGTCGGATATGGGCATGTCCATATAAATTAGCAGCCATCTTGTAAATCATGTTATACTTGGTGTTAATGTTTCACCAAAAATAAATCATCAGCCATTTCATTTTGTCAGTAACATGATCCTAGTATAAATATAAAAATGTGCTATCAAATTAGATTATGTTACATTTTTGTTTTTGGCAAATGAGAATGGTATGCAAAATTGGAGATTAAAAATATACCAAGTCTACCTATATCCCGTAGAAATCAGGTCAAGCACAAGCCAATAAAGGAGCTGCTACATACAACCTTGTACCGTTTGTTGTATAAGATATACAAGTATTTACAGCGTTAGATATTGGACCTTACTGCTTTGTGACTTGCCAAGCTCTAACAAAAGTTCCAATAGCTTATCCCATATAGGTAGTTGAGCAAACTTGTGATGTTTTTATAACTAAGATTGTGAAGGCTTATACCAATTTACTTTCAAATGTTACAAAAATGGTTGTATCTTTCTTAGCAAAGGAAAATTCAAAATACTTTCTTGAGAAGAATGGTACGCTCATTTGGGCGACATTGAAGGTAACTTTTTAATCATTTTGATTGTTAATTATCTTTCTTGTTTTATTAATTGGGTTTCTTTGTAAATGTTTTGTTGGTACTACTTCGCAATCATCAATTAAGTTTTTTTTACTTCTAACCATTTGTGTTGCATAGTCTTTTCTTGTGATATTGACTTGGTCAAATACTATAAAATATCTTAACACATGTATGATAGGATTCACTTTGGGTTTTTAGAGAGGGAAAGAGATGGTTGGATGAACACTTAGAGAGAGAAAGAAAAAGGATAATATTATCTTAGTGTAATGTGAGAAATAAGCAACCAACACCCTCTCCATGTGTGAAGAGGGTTAATATACTTACATAGATGGGCCGGGTCGGGTTTTATATGAGCTTTCCTTGGACTTTCTATAAGCAGGCCCGGTTAGATTACTTAGATATTACATTGAATTGACTAACTATTACTAAGGCTCGTGAGATCAATAATGATCGTCACTTCACTAAAAACTGAATTCATAGCAATCTCTCCCTAAGGGACGATCGTTGAGATCTCATAAATGATCAACACTTTTTGTGTTCCTAACAATCTCCCCCTAAGGGGTGATCATAGAGATCTCTCCTTGTGACCTTGATCATTAATCGTTGAAGCTTCTTGTCTTGATCTTGAGTCCTTTTTTGTGTAATAGTTGATCTTCTGTCTTGCTTCTTTGCGTAGTGATCATTGACTTTAGGCTTGAGCTTGTTACTTTATCTTGACTTGTATGTGAATATGTGATCTTGAGCACCTTGAGATCATCAACCAAGCATAATCTCTTTTCGCCATCTTGTAAACTTTGCCATCTTGTGAACTCGTGACTTTTGGACCGACATGCTCATACCTTTCTTGATTTGATAGCTTGAAAGCTTTAATGATGCATCTTTCTTGAAGTTCTTTAACTTTAACACTTCGTTACTTCGAGAAAAATGTTCGGTATCAGAGTGACGGAAACTTCTTTGAAATTCTTTGACTTTAATGCTTCGTCACTTCAAGAAAGACGTACGGTATCAGAGTAGCAGAAGTCTTGAAACATGTACTTGGGCTTTCATGATGTCTTTATGTTTTTCAGTCGGGTATGAGCATGTGGCTATGAATTTGTGAGTCAGCTAGAACCAGGTACCTCCAAGACCATCTTTATGTGAATCTGCAATAATACAGTTAGCAATAAATCTAGGGGACGAATATGGCTTTGTCATTTGCCTATTTTTGGTTGGAGTAACCTTCGAATCCGTGAGGATCGACCTGTGATCAGGTAGATTCAATTTAAGAAGAATCTCCTTGATAGGATTTCCAGCTTGCATTATTGAATCTTTCTAACACATGTGTATTAGATTCATCGTACTCAATATGTTCTCATTATCGAAACGTCTCAAAGCAGACAACACGATAAGAGTTAACCAGTAAGTTATTGTCTCCCCGATTGAATAGAAAAATTGATTTGAAAATCAATCGACGTGTCACTTGATAAAATGATTTTGTAACACATCGAGAGTGTTAATCATTTCAAGAGTTCATCATCAATCGTTAATTCATATACTAGAACAAGTTTGATTCATTAAGAATCGCACCATCGTTTCTTTCCAGTTGTCACAAGCTTGATTCGTATAGAATCGCACAAGTCACCTACCTTGAGCTTGTTTTATGTTGGCTCAAGCAGGATTTTTATCTTCACTGTGATTACTTGAGTATCACTCTGATGTTCTAGCAAAATCACAAGGATAATGTGTAGGACTCTTAATATATATCTTGTTATTCACATTGTGTGACTTAGCAAGCATAATTTTGACAAGTGTCCTAGTGAGATTTATGGATGATCTCTTTTGGCTCTAGACTCAATAGTGCACTTTGGTTTTAGTTATCGAAGGCTAGAGCAGACTGCCACCTTTTCAATATCAATTAACTCGGAGTGAGAAAGTTGATAGAAATGTGTGTAATCTCCGTAAGAAATGAAACAGAAATCTTTTGAGAGATTCTGAGTGGTTAGGAAGGGTTGTGCATTGCATCACTAGGTCTATGATGTCAGTCTTCAATGTCAGCAATCATCTTTGTGATTCTAGACAGCAAATGTATTGACTCGGTTTCTGCCTAAGTGTAAGGAGGGCTTCTTTCTTTTCACCCTTTATCTTAACTTTTCCTTTTAATTCTTTAACCCCTTCAGCGCTTACCGAGACTTCATAACTAGAACCTTGTTGGGTTTGTTCAAGTACTAGCTCAATCTCAGTCGGCACTTTTCTCTTATTCTCACTTTTACTCCTTTTTTCATACCTAAGGACTACTATACTATCTAGTGGAATATCCCTGGCTAGATCCCTCCGGTTCTGGCTGGATCATGGGAATGAATACCTAAACTTAACCACCATATAAATTCAATACTGTAATTTAAATGGTCGGTCTTCGGTACTTCTATATTTCAGCCAATCACGTAACCATTTGCTCCCCCTTCATATGTGCATCAATTAATCGAAAGAGTTTAGCACATATATGGGAAAGCGTACACTTGAGATCTTAAAAATCACATTATTAGCCATATATTTTAATCACATTTTCTCCACTTATCAAAAATATTAAATCTCTTGATATTTTGGATATCAATTTATTCAAATATATGCTTTCGGGGAAAAAAATGTCCAATTATTAACAAGTCGCATTAGGAACATTTTTAATACTCCCCCTCAAATTATGAGGGTATTATATGGTGTTTGAGTATGTTAATTTAAAAAAATTTGAATATACTAAGAAATTCTTGAAAATTCATACTCAAACACTATATATGCCTAATTTTAAGTCTACACTACATATTTATATATTCACAAGATTATTATGTACGAGGTTTGACCTGAATGATGAGAACATCATATGATAGAATTATATGCTTCTTTGTAGCAGCCATAGGTCTTCCCCGTATTCTCTCATAAGAAGTTATCTTAGCTTCCCTCTAAATCAGCAATCCTTTCTTGAGTAGAGTCAAAACTTTCTTGCAAACCGCCTCAAGCAGTCTTGATGTGAAAAGCCCAAATATCTGAAGAACACAATTAATTCGAAACCGTAACGCCAAAGTAAATTAAGTCCCAGATGTCCGTATTTCTTCTTACACGATTGTGATGATATAAATTGAAACACCAAAGTCAACTAAGTCATGGATGTCACAGTTATTCCCTCTAAGTAGTCAAAATGAAAACACATAAGTCAACTAAGTCCCAAATGTACTCATTTCTTTCTACAGAATACTGACTAACTTAAGGAATTATCATACTTATCAAACCTATATGTACCTCTTTTGTCAACTAATTCTACTCCCTTTTTAAAATTAAGCTTAGTGATTAACCGTTTGAGGAAGCATTTATTGAATCAGTAACCAGTCTCATGCTTAGAATAAATCTTCTTAAAACACTTCCCCCTAGTATCTTAAATGATGCATACAAAAAATAACAAGATATCTCTTCCCCCATAAGGATGAAATAGTACACCCGAAAGTCACAAGATAAAACACAACGGTTATGACATTCCTCTTCCCGGAATGGCCTAAAATCAAAGAAGGCTATGGACTCTATCACGTGTACTTGTTGTACGTTCTAGTGTATCTACTCCTTCCCCTTGCTGGTTTCCATACCTCGGAATCAGCAAAACCTCGTACGCACATATACTTGAGATCGTGTTCGAAGAAATAATAAGCCTAAATATATCTCGTGAGAATCAACTTCAAGGCATTTAAAACTATATGATTATTTCCAAACAATCCTAAGTCTTTTACAACTATGAGGTGTTGGCAATATTGATCGAATGTCGTTTAAAGCCTATACTCACTAGGTCTCATATTTCAAATAAGTCCCTGAAGTTTGAAACAAATGACATCTAAAGCTCGTGTAGTTAAAATCCATTAACTCCCCTTGAAATTGTTATCCGTCATTATCAAAAACTTTATCCGTTTATTCCGTGACTTATTTTGAAAGACCGTTTTAAAAGATTATTTGATGAAAATTTCTCCCCCTCAAATAATGACCCGTTTTCTATTTAAAGAGTTGTTGTCATTGTTTGAGTGGTCGAATTGTCTTTGAAAAAATCTTTTTGCGATTACTGAAAACACTGATTCATTTTGAAGACAACTTTTTACCAATAAAAAATAAGATTTCTCTTATTTTGACACATAAGCGCACTGACACGTACACTTATTGAATATAGGAAGCACGGGTTGTGATGCAAAGTAATCACAAGCCTTTGAATGAATATAAAGTAATTCATTCCCGAGAAAAATAAATTTCCCGTTGTGAGGTCAAGTTGTCTTTTTGACGACATACTTGCCTTGAAGATGAAGACCGGGTTACTATCAAAAATAATTGTTAGGTACACAGAAAATGTTGATCATTTATGAGATCTCAACGATCGTCCATTAGGGGGAGATTGTTAGGAATTCAGTTTTTAGTGAAGTGACGATCATTATCGATCTCACGAGCCTTAGTAAAAGTTAGTCAATTCAATGTAATATCTAAGTAATCTAACTGGGCCGACTTATAGAAAGTCTAAGGAAAGCCCATAGAAAGCCCAGTCCGGCCCATCTATGTAAGTATATTAACCCTCTCCACACATGGAGAAGGTGTTGGTTGCTCATTTCTCACATTACACTAAGCTAATAATTATCTTTTTTTTCTTTGGATTCATTTTTGAAAACTTGCAAAAGTTTGCATACAGATTCCTTTCTTTGATTTGTTTTAGAAAGATTTGCTCAGTTGAGTCAACTTGTTTCTTTGAGTGCAAGTTTTCTCTCTAATCATAATCATCCATTGAAGAATCAATAATATTTTTTCTGACTGTCTTAAATCAATATTAAGACTGTGTTCAAAAAGTTTTTTGACCAATTCCTATATCTCTCAAGCTCAGCGGTTTATTGTTTTATTAATATGTTCCTTATATAGCCTTCTTCTAATTATTTGACATGATTAATCGATTTGGTTCGGATTATCTAAGGAACATTTTGTATAATCACTAACAGATAAAATCATTGAATCTTGTTGTGCCAGCAATTAGTTATCTTGAACAGTTTGCTTTGTTGTTTTTTTTCTTACAAATATGATGAATATGGAATGATATTGCTATCATTAGTTATACATTATTATCTGTAAAAATCCATAATTGGTGTTTGTTCAAAATCCTGCAATGTATGCACACTTTGATTATCCATAGCATTCAGATAGGTTTCAGAATTTGGTACCTCTGAGATAACGTCAGAACCATAGTTGGAAATGTTGGCCATAAGAACCGCTTGTGCAGTCGAGAGATCATCACAGTCAGAATCATAAGTATCGAGATCCTCAGTCTGGAAAGCAGCATTGTGAGGAATGATTGTCTGAGCTTGACCTGCTGGAATTCCTGGATCTGCAAGAAATGCGAGTTGCTCCTCATCCAATATTTGTCCAGCTTCCTGAGCTTCTGCTAACATTGCTTTCTCCTTATACCATGCTGCATTCCTTGGTCGCTTAGGCTGAGTGCATTGCCTAGCCATATGTCCTTCACCTTGGCAGTTGTAGCATTTAACAACTCTTGCCTGTCCACTTGTAGTATTTCCCCTTGAACTAGTAACATTGCCCTTATACGTAGTACCAGAATAATTTTGCCCTTGCCTCCATTGAACTTGTTGCACTATAACTCTGCCGTCTTGAATAATGACTTGGTTTCTTGGATTAGAGAAAGTTCTGAGTTGATTATTGGTAGAAGGGAAACTTGAAGAAGCTACAGCGGTTAGAAAAGCCATTGCTTCATTGAGACAAGCAATTGGATCATCTCCAGGAGAAAACATAGGAACAGCAAAACCTGAGTCTACAAATGGTGACTCAGTCATAAGTTGTGTAGGATCTTGAGGTGATTGATAAGTAACTTGTGGAATTACTTGTGGAACAGTTGAGGTTTGATGATTCATTTGAGACTGAAATGTATGTGATGGTGGAATGGATGGATGATTGAATTGAGTTTGTGATGGATAATGAGATGAGTAATGTTGATTGGGTTGAATTGATCCACGTTGTGATGGTGAAAAATTGTTGTTGAAGTTGAGGATTGTTGTAAGAAGACTGATAAGTATTGAAGTGAGGTGGTGTCATCTGCTGATTTGCAACAAATGCAAGTGGATCTTGATTGCGTTCACGCATAATACGGACTTCATTTGCATGGAGTTCGTGTTGTTCAAGATATGCATGAAGTTGATCAAAGTTGGAGGTATGCAAATCTTTAACAAGCTTGACATCAGTCACAAACTTACTCCATTCAGGTGGAAGACTGTTTAAGAACTTAGTATTAACTTGAAATTGCTCCATTTTCATTTTGTAGATGTTCATATCGTTAATCAGCTGAGTAAATCTCAAGTAATACGTGTGAAGTGATTCCCCCTTGATGTGAGTAAACTTATCAAATGCATCATACAGCTTACACTCTCTTTCCTGCTTTGTCAAAGATGTACCTTGCATCAGTAATTGAACTCTCTCCCATAAATCTTTAGCAACTCTGTGATGATTCACAAGTGAATAGATATCAGCAGGAAGGCCTTGAAGAATGATATTGGTAGCTTTCATATCACAATCAGCTTGAATTTTCTCAGCAGCAGATAATTCAGCATATTTCTTTGTTCTGATCACACCGTTCTCTTCAACCGTAGGCCAAATGAGAGGACCATGTTCAACTGATTCAAGTATCATTCTTCCGTGCTCTCTATTTTGCATGTATAATTCCATTTGACTTTTCCAAGAATCATACAGGTCCTTGTCCAACATAGGTGGACGATTGTCAGCACCAGAGAGTATCATGTACTCAGCAAGAGTATTCTTTTGACCAAGTGAAATAATTGAATCCATTTCAATGTGATAAGATTAAAATGATCGAACAGTGATTGGAGGTTGTTGTGTTAAAGTGAGGTTTGATTAATGAAGTTGAGTCTGTCGGAATACACGGGATTTTACAATTCTTGAAAAAACCGAGAAATCAAGCTTTCACGGGATTTTACAAATCAAAGAACAACCGTATAATTCACCTAATGAACGTGTATAGTTCTCCCTTAAAACAAACGTATAAATCGCCCTTGTGAAGAACAACGTATAATTTGCCTTTACAAAAAACATATAAATCGCCCTTGCAGAATAACACGTATAAATCGCCTTCACAAAAACAATGTATAATTCGCCTTTACAAAAGACAATGTATAATTCGCCTTCACAAAAGACAATGTATAAATCGCCTTCACAAAAGACAATGTATAATTCGCCTTTATTAATAAAACGTATAAATCGCCTTTGTTATAAAAACGTATAACTCGCCTAAGTCAAATAACACGTATAAGCCGCCTTTTATAACGAATGTATAAATCGCCTATGACAAACGTATAACTCGCCTGACCAATTAGACCCGTATAGTTCGCCCTTGACAATCGTATTGTTCGCCCACACGTATTGTTCGCCTACACGTATTATTCGCCCAAAGAAGTTCAAAACTCAAAAATCAAAAATCTTAAAAAGACTCACTTTTTGACGTTTTTACCCGATTTTTCTTGTACTTCTTACCTATCTAAGACTATTAGAACCTTAAAAACACAAACTTTAACATTTTTGACACGAAAAATTTGAAATCAAGATTCTTGGTACAAAACCCTCTTTTTAACCAAAAAGACTCAAAAAGATGATATTTTTTATGGTTTTTGAAAGATTTTCTTGTACTTCTAGTCTAAACTAAGATACATAAGAAAGAAAGTTCAAAGCTTTATGGTTTTTAAACCCTCAAAAAGTGAACACTTTTTGAATGGATTCGAACCAAAAACACTAGTAAACCGAGTAGATAAAACGCACACAAAACCTACACAAACACCCCATGGCTCTGATACCAATTGTAAAATATCTTAACACATGTATGATATGATTCCTTTGCTCAGTCAAGACGTCAGGACCCGCAAAGTTGCTTTCCACTATTTGATCTATACATGTCCTAGGATTACGGAATGACCAATTTGAGTTCCCTTTCTTCTCCTTGCTACTCATTGTGCACATACTTTGTTTCCTTCAGCTGTCAAATATCCTTTTCCGGTTGCAAGTTTATTTACGTGTGCATGGATCCAAATGATATGATGTCTAGGTCTCCCTGTTTCACTTCACAAAAGAGAATATTAAGATCACCAGAACTACCTCCTCTTTCATTTGATTAAGCTATTCAGTTGTTTTATGAGGGTATTTTTGCATAAGGATTATACTAGGGTCATGTGTTGGGTATTGGCGGAGACCGAATCTTAATAACTAGATAAGATCAACGTTCTTGAAATACGAGGATATAAATAAGGATTCTCAGGTTTATGTCAAAAGAATGGCGGAGTTCATGGGTCTCCTGATTTCAGTTGCGGAAGAATATAATGGCGTGGTGAAAAGATTGTGAAGTTTTGGAGGTTAACACTTAACAAGACTGGCCTTCAGATGTTTGGCTCTAAAGTTGAGTTAGAGAACCGGCATTTCTTTCGTAAGGGTGAAGTTGGAGATTGATAAAATCACTTGATCGAGGAAATAAGAGAGCAAATTGATCGAATCACCCTAGATACGCTTAAAAAATCAGGTTCGATAATCGGTACGATGCCTAAATAACATCTGATTGTTGGTGTTTAAAGATAAGACGATATCAATTGATTTTCTTTCGTCGATAAGTCATAACTTCAGCTCGTTGTATCTAACAAAGACATGTGCCATACATTTCATTTTCTCAGTAACATGATCCTAGTAGAAACATAAAAATGTGCTATCAAATTCGATTATGTTATATTTATATCTTTGGAAACTGAATTGGTAAGCAAAACTAGGAGCTGCTACATAACAACCTTGTACTGTTTGTTGTATAAGATATAAAAGTATTTATAACTTTGGATATTTGACCTTAATGCTTTGTGACTTGCAAAGCTCAAACAAAAGTTCCAATAGCTTCTTATCCCACATAGGTAGGTGAGCAAACTTGTGATGTTTTTATAACCAAAAGTGTGAGGTCATTTGATCGTTGACTATAAAATGTTACGTAAATGGTTGTGTTTTGGTCGTGAAGAATGCGTCAAACCCTTTCTTCGTGTCTTGAATTCAACCCTTTGGGCATACATTTAAGCCAAAAAAATGGTTGATTATCTTACGCATCAATTTCAAAAATACACTTTTTTTTAAATGATTGATTATCTTACGAATCAATTTCAAAAATACATTTCTTTTATATGCTTGATAATCTTACGAATTAATTTTAAAAACACGTTTTTTATATGGTTGATTATCTTACGCATCCATTTCAAAAATACGTACTTTTGACTATGTGGTCGACAAAGTGGTAAAAAAATGGTTTTTTTCTTGTGCGCGACCGTTTTATCGAAAACGTAGAACAATCATTTGGGCATACGTTTATGCCAATTTTTTTATCATCTTGATGGTTGATTATCTTACGAATCAATTTCAAAAATAGGTATTTTTGAATATGTGGTCGACAAAGTAGTAAAAATAATGTTTTTTTCCTTGTGCGACCCTTATATCAAAAGCGTTAAACACTTTCTTGACGATATGAGAATAATCATTTGGGCATACATTTAAGCCAAAAAAATTTTATCATCTTGATGGTTTCTTATCTTACGAATCAATTTCAAAATTAGGTATTTTTGAATATGTGGTCGACAAAGTACTAAAAAAATATGTTTTTTTGGCGACCGTTATACCGTATAACTCTATCATTTTTGTGACAAGTATCGTGAAGATTGATAGGAAAATATAGTTATATACCTAACTTATTGTCTTCGAACCCATTAAGACAAAGTAAACAGAACCTAGGAGGAGCAAATCGAACTTAAGAATGTGAAGCACAAAACAACAACAAGCATCATCACCATGCACGATCATCTCGCGTCTTCGAATGTGTCAAGCACACATTAATACAGCCCCACTTCCTGATTTATTGAGATGGTGGAGGTCAATGCGGAACTTTGTGAGGGAAGGGGAGGATCCTGGGGGCGGACGCACTTGCAAGATATTGGGAGGGGGGGGGGGGGGGGGGGGGGGGGGGGGGAGGGGAGGGGTGGGGGGGGGGGTGGGGGGGGGGGGGGGGGGGGGGGGGGGGGGGGGGGCCCTCCATAGTTCGCCAAAAAACATCGGTTTTTAGTGTAAAAAATAATTTTATTGACCTTTTTATTAAAGTGCACCCCATCACAAAATCAAATTACCCCCCACTCAGAGACTAAATTTCAACATTTAACACTTTAAAACCTTAAAATCCTTTATTTTCTAAGTAACAATACTCCATTTTTTATTCTGATCCTCATTTTTATCTTATTTTTTCACTGTATTTTGTTGCTATTGTGAAGAAAAAAAATTTTGCCCCCCACATTACAATTTCCTAGTTCCGCCACTGATCCTGACCCTCCTAAAGTTTTCGGCAATTAATAAAAGTAGATGCTTAGTCTATGTTTTGTGAATAAAATAAGAGCAAAAGAAATGTGACTAAATTTTGGTAAATAAAGTCCCTCCTCAATTTACAATCGAATGTATCTTGACATCTTTTATGTTTTCAGATTTTCAATGTGCCCTCCTTATATATAATTGCTTGTTTAATACATAGTATATTATCTATTTTTATATGCTAGTTTGTGTAAAGAAAAAATTACATGTTTCGTTCTTATGATTTATACCAAACATTAAGTTTCGTCCATATTTCATTTTAATTACATTAGGCGTCTCTAATTTTAAAAATTGTAACCCCGACAGTCCCTATTTTAGATGATTGTTAACTTTTTCCGTTAAGTCTAATTATCAAAAAGGTACTTTTGGTCTTTTTGCTCCTGTTACCAGATTTATTATTATTATTATTATTATTATTATAAATATCACTTCATTAGAATAATAAAGATTACAATAAATTGAAGGGAAGCCGAGATACTATCTGGGCTCGCACTCCTTTTTTAATAAACATCACTTTATTATTATTATTATTATAAATTATTATTATTATTTTATTATTATTATTATTAAAAAAAATTACATGTTTCGTCCCTATGGTTTATACCAAATTACATTTTTCTTCTTTTTTTTTTCCTCATATCTTTTTTCTCTTTTTCTCCTCAACAAATTTTTCTATAAAATAGATATCAATCTGACGTGAATCACTCGAAAGCACATATATAGCAAACAAACTAACACGAATGAGATTAAACCAATCCTATGACTTGTGTAAAGCATTATTGCATAATGCTGAACACAAAATTTTGAACAAGACATTTTGTCTTTTGTGTGTCAAATTCATTATGTTAAACAAGCATAAACTTTCTATATGTTCATAAACATATAAATAAAGACGAATCCCAGTTCATGACTTTGAGACTTTGTTTCTCTCATGTACGAGGCATAACCAGTATTTTTGTTTCACTTATGACTCTTCACTCTTTCTTAAGACCCTCAGGCCAACTTACCACCAGACCGATCTCTGGCGACCAACCACCTCCGTCCACCGCTCCCAACCACAATCGTCGGCCTAACATCCACCCACTCACCCTTGAACAAATTTCTTCAATACAAAAAAAAAAACCCAAAATTCCCAAACCTTACAATATTGCCATCTTAGATCTATTGTACCGCAACAACCACCCATCACCCACCATAGATCTGGTCGGATCTTGCACATGGTGGTGGGTGGTTTCGTGTCTATTGTATCTCAACAACCACCCACCAAACACCCCATCAATATTCGACTTAACATAACTCCCAGGATTAACCATAGCATACCTAAAGCCTCAACAGCCAAATGAAAACAGAACCAACCCGAAAACCTTTTTCAACAACCTTAAATCATTAATGATGTCGTATAATAGGTATACCAAGCCTCCGGGCTTGGGCCACATTGACACTTGGGTTCCTTGGCCCAACTGAGTAGTCATGGGCCGAAACTAAACCCACTCCCGCATTGGTTACGGCCAGGGACCCTCTCCGGCCACTAACGAAACATGCGAAATATTATGAAACCCCAATATTTTGTTCGCCTATAAAAAGGGACCCTCTAACACAATGAATAGTACGATTTTATCACTCTATACTCTCATACTTTCTCTCTCTACATTTCACGCCGGAGTCTAACCGTGGATCCGTACCCACGGTAAGGCTAACGGTTTTTATCATCTCTTGCTCTAGTACAAAACCCAACGCTCAAATCATTTGGAAGCCCAACCCAACACAGGATTTGAGCCCAAATCTACACCCGACACTTATTTTGTACTAACAATTAATATCACCAGCAACAACAAAACACCATTCTTATTAAGCAAATGAAATTTCCTCATTTTCTTTAACAAAAAAAAAACCATTCTTATTATGCAAATGCAAACCCACAAGCACCAGTCACAAAGTCACAAATACCAGGTGGTGTTGATGGGATGTCATTCACATATGACGACGTCATCATCATTTTTAGTGTAAAAAGATTGTGACCCAGATGTTGTTTTGGGGAAATATTTATGGGTTTCAAAGGGATTTGGATTTGGTTAAGGTGGTTTTGATTTGTGCCACTCTTATCGTTTTTAAGGATTTGATGAATGGAGTTTTGAAGATGAAGATTGATCTTTAAATAAGAGGTTGGGGGTTACTGTATAATAGGTTAGGCGAAGCTATTTAATAAAAGGGTGACTCATTTAGTGAGTGTACTTGAAAAGACGTATATAGATACCCCTTCACTAAATAGACTTAACAAAAAAAGTTAACAATCATTCAAAATAGGGACTGTCGGGGTTTCAACTTTCAAAATTAAGGACGTCTAGTGTAATTAAAATGAAATAGGGACGAAACTTGATGTTTGGTATAAAGCGTAGGGTCGAAACATGTAATTTTTTCTTGTGTAAATTTAGGCTGTTTATTTACATATGTTGATGCAAATCAAACTTAAATATGTATGTCTCACAAATTATCTAAGTGATTACATCTATAAATCTTTAAACCAGCTCCAAATTTTAGCATGCACCAAAACTCGAATGGAAGTTTGGGAGTTGAGACTATTAGTTTGGTTGAGTATAAGTATATCACCAATGAATAGATACAGCAACACCAACGAATAAATGTATCCTCCGCAAAAAAAAAAAAATTATAATACTTCTATGACATCGGCCCCCTTTACAAAATGGTTCAAGTTCCGCCATTGATGGAGGTAGCTTTGTTTATAGAACTGATATACCAAGTCCACCTATGACCTATATCCCGAACAAATCAGGTAACATACAAGGCAATACAGGACCTACATTACAACCTCATACTATTTTATGACATATTCAAGCATTTACAAATTTAGATGTTTGTACTTACTACTTTGTGAGTTACCAAGCTCTAAAAAAAGTTTCAACAGCTTATCCCACATCGGCAGGTAGGCAAACTGGTGATGTGTTTATAAATAAAAATATGAAGTAAGGTTTTTAAGATTGGGATCCTACTTAGAATTGTTTTCTTCTTTGCAATATCATGATCGAAGATTGAACCGGGATCTTATGATCCTAGAATAATATTTTTTTTCTTTATAGTTTGTGTAATATTATACAAATCTATGAATCATTTGATATCATAAACACAAAATTATGTGAATATTTCATAGAAATGTTGTCATAAATTATGATTATGAAATGTTTAAGAAGATTAACATGTTTTTTTAATTGTACAAAACACAATCCAAAAATATGTAGTTTTTTAGTTTGTGGTATGAGAAAAGTAAGATCGGGTCGGATTAGATCATATTATTAAGATCGGAATCCTATAATATCATAAGCTTGCAAAGATAGATCCAGATCGTTGTTGCTTTGCAGAATCGTAAGATTATAAAATCAGGATCGGGATGAAGGCATATAACTCTTTACTTTTAAGTGTTGCAAAAATGGGTTGTCCACATTGCATAGGAAAACGTCAAAGTCTTTCTATGTTCAAACGTTTACTCGAACTTTACTCGGTTTTATGCATTGCCACATCATTATCTCGTTATCTTATATAAAGCGTCCATAGAGCATTAGAAGCTTGCACAGTGTAATAAATTTCCACATCTACATTATATAATCACTTTTTGATATGAGTTTCATATTGCTTAACATTTATAATAGTAGTGGAGGTAATGAAGAGACATGGCACACAAGCTCATTTAGTAAAGTTGGAGATTGGTAAAATCACTTGGAGGAGATGCGAGAGCAAATTCATCGGATCACCCGATATAAGTTCAAAAACTCAGGTTCTCAATTGGTATGATGCCTAAATAACATCTGATCGTTGGTGTTTAAAGATAAGACGATATAAATTGATTTTCTTCCATTGATAAGTCACAACTTCAGCTTGTTGTATCTAACAAAGGCATGCGCCATGGACGTATGGTCCATTTCATTTTCTCAGTAACATGATCCTAGAAGAAACATAAAAATGTGCTATCAAATTAGATTATGTTATGTTTTTATATTTGGAAACTGAACTGGTAAGCAAAATTGGAGATAAAGGAGCTGCTACATAAGAACCTTGTACCGTTTCTTGTTTAAGAAATACAAGTATTTACAACTTTAGATATTTGACCTCACTGCTTTGTGACTTGCAAAGCTCGAACAAAAGTTCCAATAGCAATATCCCACACAGGTAGCTGAGCATACTTGTGATGTGTTTATAAGCAAGAATGTGAGGTCATTTAATAATTGGCTTTAAAATGTTACAAAAATGGTTGTGTCTTGTTCGTGAAGAAAACGGTAAACACTTTCTTCGTGCTCGTAGATCAACCCTTTTGGCATACATTTAAGCCAACTTTTTTATATGGTTGATTATTTTACGAATCAATTTCAAAAATATGTACATTTGACTATGTGGTCGATAAAGTAGTAAAAATGTTTTTTTTCTTTTGCCACCGTTATGCCGAGTAACTTTACCCTTTTTTGACAAGTATCCTGGAAGACAAAGTAAACATAACCTAGGAGGAACAAATCGAACTCAAAAATGTGAAGCATAAAACAACAAGTATCATCAGCATGCATGATCCTATTGTGTCTTCGAATGTGTCAAGAACACATTAATGCAGCCCCACTTCCTAACTTATTGAGATGGTGGAGGTCAATGACGGAACTTTGTGAGGGCAGGGGAGGGTCCTGACCTTCCTAAAGCTTTCGGCTATTAATAAGAGTAGATGTTTAGTCTATGTTTTGAGGATAAAATAAGAGCAAAAGAAATGTGACTAAATTTTGGTAAATAAAGTCTCTCCTCACAATTTACAATCGAATGTATCTTTTCATCTTTCACCCTTTCAGATTCAATGTGCACCTCCTTATATATAATTATTTGTTTAGTACTACGTAGTATATTATTAATTTTTTTATGCTAGTTTGTGTAAATTTAGTTTGTTTATTTACATATGTTGATGCATATCAAACTTAAATATGTATGTTTGTGCTCACGGTCTGAAAACCGGACCGGGTCAAGCAAAACAAGACCGGACCGAAACCGAATTTGGCCAAAACACCAGACCGAAATGGTCCGGTCCGGTCCGGGTTAGTTTGGTCTGGTTCGGTCTTTGGTCCGGTCCGGTACAACAAGGCATAATTTTTGGTTTTTTCGTATGACCGAACCGGACCAGAACGAAGACCGAAAATAAGGAAAAGGATGGACCGAGGACCGGACTGAAATAGGTTCGGTCCGATCCGCGGTCCATTTTGCTCACCCCTAGTCTCACAAATTGTCAAAGTGATTGCATTTGTAAATCTTTAAACTAGCTACAAATTTTAGCATGCACCATAACTCGAATGGAAGCTTGGGAGTAGGGATTATTAGTTTGGACGAGTACAAGTATGTCACCAACGAATAGATACAACACCACCAACGAATATATGTCTTTTTTTAATATTTACACAGCAGAAAATAACATATAATACTTCATACTTTGTTTTTTATGACATATTCAAGCATTTACAACTTTAGATGTTTGTTCTTACTTATTTGTGAGTTACCAAGCTCTAACTAAAGTTCCAACAGCGTATCCCACATCTATAAATGAGCAAACTAGTGATGTGTTTATAAATAAGAATATGAAGGCTTTCAACAGATTACTTTTAAGTGTTACAAAAATAGGTTGCTTTCATTACATAGGAAAATATCAAGTTTTTCTATGTGTATACGTCACCTATTCGTGCGACATTTAAGGTGATTTTTTTGTCATATCGATGGTTACTTATTGTAAACTATACTAAGAATCAAAACAAAAACGACATTTCTCTCTGCTTTTAAATGTCGTTTTGACATTGGGCTTATTTTGGCCAACTTAATGTGTTTGGCCCATTTTTTTCTTTTAACCCCCACTTTAATTCGAAAAACATCTCAGTGTTTCTTCATAACATCAAAATCCCCAAATCAAAAATACAGTAACATCAAATTAGGTTAAAATAATTTCATAGTTTACCGATATTCATGTTCAGCTTCAAGATGCGGCGTTCGGTGGCGGAGTAACGTCGACCGGTAAGTCGGAGGTAGTGAGTGGATTTGGGTGTTTATTGATTTGTTCGTTTTCTTTTTTTTAAATGATTGAATTTATAGTTTTGGATTTGGTTTTTAATACCTTAGTTAATTTTGTTATTTAGGAATCAATTCAGAAGTAAGAGAGGAATGATTTGAAGGGTATAATTCCTTTAATTTTGTTATTTGGGTGATGACTCAAATCCGAAACTGATCCCTTTGCGTTGGGTGATAGGACCAACTGAAACAGAGTTCGTTCCGGTAAGTGTGTGAACTTGATTAAATTGTGTAATTGTGGGATGTTAAACATCAATATAGCTAAAAAAAACCTTTAAACATGAGGCCCAACACATAAGCCCATATAAAAAACAACAAATTATTAAACATGAGACCGAAAAAATAAATTCGCACTAAAAAAATATTAAAAAAATAAAAAATAAATAAAACGCGCAGGACATAAACTCATATAAGAAGAAAAAAAACCCGCACTATTAAACATGATACCGAAAAAATAAACCCGCACTATTAAACATGAGACCTGAAAAATAAACCCGCACAAAATACAATAAATAAATGCCATGCAGTATCGCGCGATTGTCATTTAAGACACACGTAATCCCATAAATTTATATTATAAAAATAAACTCATATAGCAAAAAAAAAAAAAAAACTTTTAAACATGTCGCCCAACAAATAAGCCCATATAAGTAAAAAAAACAAACTATTAAACATGAGACCAAAAAAATAAACCCGCACAAAATACAAAAAAAAAAAAAAATTACTGCCCCGCAACAACGTGCGAAAAATTAACGCCCCGCAGCAGCGCGCGGGTAATCCTGCTTGTTTTATTCTATTTTGGGTTTTTCTCTATATATATCCTACATGGCAAACATGAATCGACCTTTAAAAAAAAAAAAAACTTTTAACCATGTGTTGCATCTTAGTCTTTGCTCGTGACATTATTGATTTGATTAAAATACTCGAACTAAACGTTTGAACATACAATAGTTTTTAAAAAAATGAAAACTTACGTGTATAATCAAATAAGATTTTTTTTTTGATTTTTGAAACTTGTATTATTCAATTTTTACATGAAGCATCTATATAATTCCAAAATTATATAGATGCTTCATGTGGTATTAGAGCATCTCCAGTAATTATATCAAAAAATTGTGATTTTTATGTCAAAAGCTTTACAAGTTAATAAAGTTACTTTTGTAAAAAGGTTATAATTATAAAAAATTGAATAAGACATTTAAAAATCACTTTAAAGTGACAACACAAATTGGACAGCAAAAACTTCAAAGTAACAACTAGACATTTTATACTAAGGGCCTGTTTGTTTAATTTTTTTATTAAGTTCTGTAAAATTAAAGTGTCTGTCTAAATATATGTTGTCTGTTTGTTTATAAATATATGACTGTTAGTTTTATATGCTAAATAGAGTGTCTGAATTAAAGAAATTACTTTTATACACTGAAAAGCAGTTATGTGGGATTGTATGTGAATAAGTAAGATGATAAAAATGTAAAATTATTATTTAAGTCATGGACTTAATATGAAGACCCTCCCCCCTCATGGCTTTTCATAGAAAGCCATTTGTTAACTTTAAGCACAAAACAAACAAGCCTTTAATGACTTAATCGATTTACTAAATTTTCAATTAAGACTCATTAAGTCTTTATCAAACACTACCTAAGACTATTTAATAATGGCTACGTATTCTTAATCCATGAATAAGCATATAACAAATAAACGTAAGGTACAAAGCACAATTAATCAATTATGTCGCCAAATAATAAGTGTATTCTAATTCTTGTAGATAAGCGGAAGAAGGAGTAAGTTGTGTTTTCGAGTACACATGTGTATCGAACTTTAGCCGGTTTTATGCATTGCCACATCATTATCTCGTTATCTTATACAAAACATCCGCGATACATTAAACGCTTGCACTGTTTAATCAATTTCCACATCAACATTATTTTTTAGTCACTTTTAATATGAGTTTCATACCACCGAAACTCCAATGCATCACCATTTATAATAGTATCAGGTTTAAAAATCAACATTCAAAAGAGTCACATTATGGGAGTGGGAGTTGCTGATGGTTTAATTCACCAAGCGGCTTCGTTGATTGGTTGTGCGATTATGAAAACGCCTTTTCGATATCTTGGAGTGTTGGTTGGTAATAACTCTTTGCGATGCTCTGCTTGGTCCGACACGATACATAAATTGCGGTCTCGGCTATCTAAATGGAAGGTTAAAACTCTTTCGGTAGGGGGGAGACTTACTTTATTGAAATCTGTCCTTGGTGCGTCACCTATCTATAACTTATCTATTTACAAAGCTCCGATTACTGTTTTGAAAGAGATGGAAAGAATTAGGAGTAATTTTTTCAAAGGTGCTGATTCTAATGAGCGTAAAATTTCTTGGGTTTCGTGGGATAAGGTTTTGGCGTCGAAGAAAGTTGGAGGTTTAGGTGTTTCGAGCTACTACGCTTTGAATCGTGCGTTAATTCTTAAGTGGGTGTGGCGTTTTGTTTCTCAAGATGGGTCGTTGTGGTTCCGGGTTATTCAAGCTCTGCATGGTACTTCGCTGGAGACACACCAGGTACAAACTACTTCGTTGTGGAGTTCTATTTTACGTGAGATGCATGTTTTAGTTCTCAAAGGTTTTGACTTGATGGCGCATTGCAAGAAGCGCATAGGGGACGGGAATAATACTAGTTTTTGGAGGGATCCTTGGATTGGAGATCAACCTCTTCGCCTTATGTTTCCGCGTCTTTTCGTCCTAGAGAAGGAGAAAGAGATTACAGTAGCTTCTAAGTTGGGGCTGCCTTCGGTTGATTCTTCTTTTCGTAGACAGGTTCGGGATGGTATTGAAAGACAGCAGTGGATGGATTTGATATCTGTCCTAGATCGTGTTATTTTATCCCCTGCCAAGGATAGATGGATTTGTGATCTTAATGGAGATGGGTTGTTCCGGGTGAAGGATATTCGCTCGAGTATTGATAGAATCATTCTTCCGTCTGATGTTATATCTACTAGATGGGTTAAATACGTTCCGATCAAGATTAATGTTTTTGTTTGGCGTGCCCGTCTTGATCGGCTTCCAACTCGTGTCAACCTTGATCGTAGAGGAGTGAATATAGATTCTGTCCTATGCCCTTTGTGTGAAGTGGTTTCAGAGGATATTTCCCATGTGTTGTTCCGGTGTGACTTGGCTTCTCTTATTTTCCGTAGGATAGGTCGGTGGTGGGAGCTTGATAGTCAGGTTTTATCATCCTTTGCAGATTGGGATGTTTGGTTCTCCTCTATCAGACGTTCGTCTAAGTCTAAAGTTTTGCTGGAAGGAGTTTTTTTCATGGCGTGGTGGTATATATGGTATTTTCGGAATCAACTTATATTTTCTGAGTCTCACCCAAGGCGTTTGGTGCTGTTTGATGATATTGTTTATCGGTCTTTTGCTTGGTGTAGTAATAGATGTAATGTTGTTTTATCTTGGGAGAACTGGTTAAAAAATCCCAATTTGATCTCTTTGTAATGCTTCTTCTAGCATCTTGCTAGTTTTTTAATAAATCTTTGCCGTTCAAAAAAAATTTATAATAGTAATGGGACGCCTGCACCAACGTCCAACATGGGTTTCATAGTGTTGAAACTCATATGATATGTTTTGTTAAGTAAGTGGAGTGTTTGTATATCAAATCTTTGTTGTTGCTTATCTAGAGTAAGTGGAGTGTTTTAGTCGCCTATTTGGGGCTCGTGATTGTTCAGTTTTTTATTTGTTTTCTGTTTTGCATCTTTTTGGTGCTCCTCCTTGGAGCAGCTTTAAGCCTTTAAAAAACATTTCTTCGTTTATTCTTTCTTGTTCGTTATTTTTGGGGAAAAAAACTGTTGCAGTTTGATAAGCAAATAAGCATAAAAATGAAAGGACCGACACTTGAAGTGTACATGTTGGATATGCTATTAATTATCGATTGAATTTTGAAAACATAGTAGAAATAAAAGGGCAGCTACATCTACATCCTCACTCTTTCAGAACATAGTAGAAATAACGGATGCATCATCATGATAGTTGTTTGCAAAATTTAGTATCGTAACTGATGTTATTGTAACATTCCGTATTTTCAGGTCATTTACAATACTATTTAATTTCACTATTTATTTATTTTTCTCGTACGCGTTCGTGATTCGTGTGATAGTATATATATAAAATAACACAAATGCAAATCTCAACCAAATGCCCTTAACCAAGGCAAAAGGTCA